>JAPHDB010000125.1:0-20783 GCA_030772735.1 Fusarium sp. MBC 181 | reverse complement strand
ACCATTCCGTGAGGCCCATGAGAGTAGTGTCGATCCGTCGTTATCCCTGGCGTTGACGTCTGCTCCTTCCTCTATAAGAAGACACGCTACCGTTTCATGATCATTTAGCAAGGATAGCCAGAGTGGTGTCCATCCATCCTTGCTACTGGCATTAACATAAGCCCCATTCTGTATGAGATATCCCACCATCGCTTCATGACCGTTCTGTGAGGCCCATGAGAGTGGTGTTGATCCGTTATCATCCCTGGCGTTGACGTCTGCTCGTTCCTCTATAAGAAGACGCGCTACCGCTTCATGACCGTTCAGTAAGGCCTGCCAGAGTGGTGTCGATCCATCCATGTCCCTAATATTGGCATCTGCTCCCGTCTTCAAGAGATGTCTCACCACCGCTTTATGACCATTCCGTAAGGCCCATAAGAGCGGTGTCGATCCGTCGTTATCCTTAGCGTTGACGTCTGCTCCCTTCTCCACAAGAACTCTCACCACCGCTTCATGACCGTTCTGTGAGGCTAGCAAGAGCGGCGTTGAACCATGCTTGTTCCGCGAAGTCATCGAAGTGCTGTATGACAGAAGGAGACTAACCATAGAATTTTGACCTGTTCGTGAAGCTAACAGCATTGCCTCATCCTCATCTCCATCCTCATCTCCATCCTCATCTCCATCCTCATCTTCGTCTTCAAAACTCCTGTCAACTTCCGGAGCTTTCGATGTATTGGCTCCCGCCTCGAGCAGCTTCCAAACGATCTCTTTGAGAAGATGGTCGTCGTCCTTACATGATAGCTCTTTTAACGCAAAATAAACTGCTCCGTCGAGTTTCGCATTCTTCTCTAGGAGCTTCAGGAGCAGCATTTTGTTTCTGTTACGAATGGCGTAGAAAACGAGCGAAGTCTGCTGCCCGTAAAATTTGAGATCAGCACCTGCCTCGATTAACTTGAAGATCACCTCCCCGGCGTTCTCTGTGAGGGCGATGGTTAACGATGTCTCGCCATCGTGGTTCTCAGCGTCGACATCCACAGAATAGTTCGCGCGTGGTCCTATGTCTTCATCCTCAGTGATAATTTGTTCACACGCCTCATGTCGATGCTTCCATTCGATCGACCGATTTAGCAGCGCCAGTGCCATTTCCTGGTGACGTTCTCTGATCGCGAGAAGTAGTGGTGTGTTCCCATCCAAGTCTCTACCATCAACTTTTGTATCATCCTTCTGCAGGAATACATCGAAAGCACTCTTCGAACCAAATGCAACCAGAATATGAAGCGGCGTTGCTCCAATGAAAGGCCACCCCATGGGTGCATGGGCGTTATTGGGATCCATGACTCTCCATACGCTCGCAATTTTTCCCAGGACTTCAGAGTGTCCATCCCATCCAATGAGTGGGAGGAGGTCAGATTGAGTGATTCCTCCCCGTTCCACCTCCCGGATGTGGTGAAACACAAACCGCACTATATATGGTAGTAATGGAAATCTTGCCGAGAGTGTGCCGCGAGACAACTGAGCCCCTTGTAAAACCTCCCTCAATGTCAAGTATCTGAGACAAGACCTTGATATTTCAAAGTGGCCAGCTCCGGCTAGAGATTGAGAAGTATACTCATGTCTGACGTGCTTGAGAAACTTTCCCAGGATATAGTCAGCAACTGACTGGTGTACGAACTGAACTTCCCGGTCCGAGTCTTCTCCGTCAGGTTCGTATTGCTCCCAAATCTCACGGGTTTGAAACTCCACCAAGCCTCTGGAAATGTGTCTTACATGCCTCTCGAATTCTGCCAAAGTATCAGACCAGTTATCATGGCTTCTGAGTTCGGAGACAGTCGTGCAAGCCATGTCCTTATCGGTAGCAAGTGCCTCCCGAAGTTCTTGTGCAGACAAAGGTCGCTCAGCAAATAGCACCCATAGGAAGACCTTGGCCATCTGATGTTTTTCTGCTTCAGTCACTCCGCTCAAAATTTTGGCGTATAGTTTGTCAAGGGCTGTTGGGATAGCCTTGAGCTCTCGGTGCAGCTTCACCTCCTTGATGCCAGTTGCGTTCCCATCAATTATGATGCCAGTAATTAAGACTGCCCATTGGAATCCTCCGTGAGCCTTCAACAAAATTTCCTTCTCGAACTGCTGGCGCTTGGCATCTGGTTGAATTTCCTTCAGTCGGTCACGAATGAACAACCGGATGTCTTTGCCATTTCTCTCTTCCACAAAGATCGTTGGGATCGTGTCGAGGCCAAGGATTGGATAATGTCTGGAAGAAAAGCATATCTTTACCTGTGCCTTCTCGCGTTCGATGTCGTTCATGAGGTCTTTGAAGTAGGCTAACAAACCTTTGGCATAATCGTTCCCGCACTCGTCAAGCGCGTCGACAAAGATGACTACGGGCCGGTTCTTAGTCCCCTTAGTCAAAACCTTAGACAGAAAGTCTTGAAGTTCTTGCTCGGGCCAATGCCATCGATCCTCCTGGTAGGCTCCAAACTGTTTCTCTCGATCTTGAAACCGTTCAGTGAGTTCGGAGAGGTACTCCGGGAAAGACATAAGCATGGAGTGCAATAATGCACGGAATACACCCAGTGGTGACTTCTGCAAAAGCATTCCACCACCGTGAATGAAAAAGGATACAACAAGCTCCCTGGTCTTTCTGTGATCCATCATTGTAACGGCGAACTTCATGAGAACTGACTTTCCAGCCCCGGGATTCCCTCTAATCCAGAAAAGACCCTGTCGTTTGTTCATCCAAGTTTGGTATTGCGTATCTTCCAGGAGCCACTCACAGGTGTGCTTTGCGGAATGAATTTGGTGGTACCTGGACTTTTGTTCTGTAAAATAAAGTGACCTGAGACATTCTATGCCGGATTAGTGGCTTGTTGTAAATTATTCTCGATCTACAGACCCATGTTCTCGTTTGAAAGCGATACTGATGCTGGAGGAGCCGTTAGTATACTGTCAAACTGTGGAGCCAATCCTCGTTACTCACAACTACTTCCAACTTCCGTACTTCCGATAATCGACCCGCACTGCGATGTGCGTACTAGTGGCCGTAAAGCGATCTGAACACGTCTATAGAACTCGTCGTGTTGGCTGGTATATTTCACCATCTCGGAATGATTGCGGTTAATCGGATGCTGGTGTTTACTGCCGCATGTCGCCGATGAGACGTCGACTAGGACTTTGAGAGGTCCGGAGAGTTTCCATTTGCCATCTTCCTGAACGAGATGTTAACAATATTTCAGGACAGTAATAAAGACCTTCAAGGACACACCTTCACTGCAGTGGGAGATTCCTTCGTTTCAAAGAAGGAGACCATTCGAACATTTTTTGCGCTGATTGTGTTGCTGAACTCCTTTTCGAGGCGTTGAAGGAGCGCTGAGTTCTTATTGAGCGACTCAAGAAGGCTCCTGTTGGGGTAGTCTTTAATCAAAGGAACGAGTGATTCAATAGCCATCCCTTGGTGAGGGACACCGAAAAACAGGAATCCGGAAATAAACTTCAGTATGGATGCATCCTCCTCGTCTAGGGCTTCTTTCAACTTGACTATGGCCTGCGACTCAAACTGTAAGTATGTGGCAGAGATATTACTTGCTCAATCTTTGGTGGAGCTAATGCAAACCTCTTTGATGACAAGACCCCCGAGACTGTGTCCAACGAAAATTATCGGACGAGATTGGCCGAATTCCTGACTCGATTAGCTAGACGAATCAACTAGAATAACGCGAGAATAATTTCACGAACCCGAATGCCTTTCATATCAATTTGAAGCGCATTACCCAAGTCCATCAAGTTCTGGAATGAACTGCTCTGAATGATTTGAGTATCATACCCATAAACGAAGATCCTTGTACCGGGAACGTCTAGTGGAAGAGCATCCCGGAGCCACATAAAGGGCCCATGCCTTTCCTTGAAGGAACCAAACGCGTGCCCGCCGATACCAGATAAGGCAATCATACTGAATAAGCATGTCAATATCGTATGAGTTGGCGCAAATCCTTTGTTGACTCACTCCACATGGCAATCATCGTCTTTAGAGTAATGGAGGGGCGTGAATCCCGAGAAGTGAGTATCGAACACAAGTGATTTTCTCCGGTTGAAGCCACCCTCATCTGAGGTATCCTCCGCTGGCAGGTTGAATACCCATTCATTTCTGGAGCAGTCGGATAAACAGTCAGGGAGAGCAACAAAACTTAGAGTTGCGACTTTGCTGTGTTGTTCAACAGGACTAATTGCAAGTGAATGAACGTCAACGCTCGCGCCGGCTTCTATGAAAAGAATCTTCTTGACGAGTTCACGGACATCGGCCGTGGTTTGACATTCATGCGGGATCCCTCGTAACCTGAAATTTTGGTGGCGATTGGTTGACATGACGCTGCTGCGCTGGCGACGAATTCGATCAACTTGAAAGTAAGGGAAAATGGAGAGGAAAATGAGGTATTTTCCGGGGCTGGTACTCCACTTTATAAAGCGGAGCGAAACCTCGGGCACCAAGTTGGTGGCTATTTGGAGCTGCGGCTGAAGCAACCCATGCAACCAACATGTCTGCCCGGCGCATTATGGCCAATCAATCCAAATCAGGCTCGGAAAGTAATGCTACGGCCGGCGCCTTTGGGCATGGTTTCTCGTGGGGGCCAAGCTGCCTACCGAAGCAAAGTGTATTGTTGAGATAAATGGAATGCCACCTCGGACATCTAAATTCTGCCTCATATCTCATGACGAAGGCGCGGCCCGCAGCGCATGATCTGACAATAACTTGCTAATTCTGCCCAGGCGCAGTAAGCACAGTGCGCGATATGGTAATGATGTGCGGGGTGACACATCACAACAATTATTATTTAGCAGCGGGAGGACGCAGCGCGTTCACCTCTAGCGCCGCTGTTCCGTCGGGAGCTAGACGATCTGCGCTCCTAGTGTTCGGAAAGGATCAACAATTTCCGTCTTTACTCCTCTATTCTATCCTACTTGGGTTAGTGTTGAATTCCTGGGACGCCACCTTTTGGGTGGGATACTCCAAAGCCACGCAAATCATTTAACAGCAGAGTGGCCCGGCCCCCCGCACTAAGGTATGAAACGAAGATGAGGGACATTCCCGCGTTAGTCAAATGCCAAATCCCACCTTTAGTAGAAACATACAAACAACATTCATCGACAAGCTCATCCTCGGCATCTACCTTCCATGCTCAATGAACCAGGCGGTAAGCCAGCCCAAGTTGTCGTGGGAATTTGTCTCAGCTGATGCTTCCAGACTAGTCGACTGACCCCGCCATTCTCGAAAGAGAATGCCCTTGTGCACGATGTTCGAAGAGTTGCCCCATTCCTGGATGCAGGAAAAGACACCCACGCGTATCTCGAGACGGATCTACACACTCCGCGATTAGACAAGATCTATTCCTTCCTATGGCTCGCCGGCCTCCCACGACCTGCCCGGCCCCTTCATCGACAAAACCTTTTACTACGAACCATTTACCTTACTGAGGCCCCAGACGAACATCTTGTGTGGCACGATGCATCAATTCTCATCAAGCCTATGCCTGATTACCTTCTCGACTACGAGTTCTGGGAACAAGAACTGTGCAACGATGCAGCGCTCTATGGAAGCGCCTACGGGTTGCTCGTGTCCTACGCCTGGCTCGTGCGACACAAGAGTGATCTGCGCATCGCCATCGGAGCAGGTCTTCTGCCAGTTGATATACACTGGAATGATTGGGTTATTCTTGTCGCGGATGTCAACATACGTCTTGACAGTATCACGTTGTATGAGGTAAACCGCCGTTATAGATACGGAGAACTACGTCTTTCACGGCTTAATTCTCTCTATCATCTCGGCTTAGCCGGCTTATCGCTTCACAATACTGTATACGGCTTCATGTCCGGGTCTGTACGCTATACGACTTTCTTCGAGCGTAACTTTGGCTGGATGCTGGCTGTGTTTGTCTACGTCACCGTCATTCTATCAGCAATGCAGGTGGCACTGGCTACGAATAAATTCGATAGCAACGGCCCCTTCCAACAGTTCTCCTATGGGTTAGCTCTTTTATCTATAGCGTTTGTCTTCGCAGCGGTGATTCTTATGTTGTTTGTGTGGTGGTCGCTTTTTTGGTTTCATCTGCTGTCTACTATACAGTACTGCAAGAAGGTAGCTTTGCAACGGAAGCAGAACAGTCACAGTGAATAAGTCAGGGCGGATGAATTGTTCGTTTGAAGTTCTTCCATCAGCTGATCTGGCTTTGCTTTTTGGATATACCCTATACTGCCAATATTTGGAAGAGGCGTGTCATAAGCCACAGCGGTTAGCCGTGGCAGCCTCGTTCAATAAATTAGATTGATTGGACCTTCTTCGTGGTGAGCGGTTGTTGGTTGTACGATCTGCTTCAGCCGCAAATTCAGGGATACCTCTGACGCCCCCTCTTTTCATTCTCACCATCTCCTCGCATCATCGCATCACGTACAGTAAGACTCATTCCGAGGCAACCGCGCCATCCTCATCTCAATTTTGAGAGCTATTTCAGCATAGAAGTCTGCCTCTTTGTTTTGCTTAATCCTAGCATGCATTTATTTCTTTTCAACTATGGATATCCCACAAATTGGCCAGCTCGCTATACTCACTATTGTATTGCTGACGACCATTTTCGCCTATTGGCTTCTTGGTTCGCAAATATTGCCAGTATCTGAGACCACACATCCATCTAAACCAACGAAAGGACGGAAAACATTTCGAATCTCCGGTGTGCCGCCGGATTGGGATGAGGATCGCTTGCAATCATTCTTGATAAGCCAAGATGGTATTGTCGAGCCGCTTATTAAATCTTTGACCACCGATATCGACGGCCACTGCAGCACAGGTACGGCTACTTTTCAGAGCGTCCCTAAACGGTTACAAAATGGCTCTTCCTGGAGTATTCTTCTACCAAGATTACCTCAGACTCAGTCTGCTCGCGATCAGTACCTCGTGATTGATCAAGCATTGCTTGGCATTACCCCACTCTATAACCCGCCTCCTGAGGATCACAGTGTTGAGTAAGACAATCGATCAACTACCAGGTTAACCTACTAAGCTGAACAAAATAGTATCATTGCCATAACTGGCCTCGGTGGCCATGCCTTTGGGTCTTTCAAAGAGAGAAACGGGGACCACATGTGGCTACGAGACTCTCTGCCTTACGACCTGACGCGCAAAGACACAACCGATCCAATAGCGCGAATCATGATTTATGGCTATGAGTCGAGCGCTGCGAGTAGCAACAGTTTTCAGAATGTGGAAGACCTGGCCACATCATTTCATAACAGCTTGCTTGCACTAGTTCGTACCCGGGTCGCTAGACCGATCATCTTTGTTGCCCACAGTTTAGGGGGGCTTATTGTCAAGCAAGTGAGTTCACCGCAACCAATTATTATCGCATCTATGGAATGCTAACACGTGTGTTAGGCTATAATAACATTGTCAAAGTCGAAGAACGAGGATGATCTGAAACTTATCAAGGCAGTATACGGCATTGTGTTTTTTGGAGTTCCACATGATGGCATGGACATTAGCTCGCTAATTCCCATGGTGGGGGATGGGCCGAACCGCTTCTTGATTGAGTCGATGAGCCATATCAACTCTCAAATTCTTAGCATTCAACAACAGGAGTTTCATACTGCGTTAGGTGAGGAGGGTGACTCTGAGATTGTTTGTTTTTACGAGACGGAAAAGTCACCCACCGCGCGCAAGGTATATTACCTCTTAAGTATGTCGAAATGAACAAACTAACATCAAAACAGGACAAAAATGGTGATTGGTCGATGTCCGGTCCAAAGGCATGTTTAGTTACCAAGTCTTCTGCAACGCACTGTCGTACGTGGGAAACGGGCCCTGAGCATACGTGCGCTATCGCTCGCACACATTCTGATATGGTAAAATTCGGGCCTCGGGACCATGAATACTACAAAACTCGGGAGAGGATCATAGGTCTTGCTCAACGAGCACTGGAGGCGCAACGCAGAAAACGAAGTGCTGGTTCAATATGTATGTACTAAACGAGTAGTGTTATGATGGATGAAACTAAGAGAACCAGTCCTTGTTCCGTATACAGAGAATCGGGATTTTGTCAACCGACCGGAGATTTTCGAGAAACTGAAATCACAACTTGGCTTTTATCAACGGCTGGGTACCGCGAACGCGCAGTTAAGGGTATCGCTGTATGGACTTGGGGGCGTTGGGTATCTTGCTTTCTAACCACCGAAGTAGTATTCTGGTTCTAACTACTTATAGGAAAACACAAATTGCACTAGCATATGTCTATTGGCTGCGACAGGAGCGCCCAGATGTGTCCGTGTTCTGGGTTCATGCGAGTAATGAAGAGCGCTTCCGCCAGAGTTATGCCTCGATTGCCGAAGAATGCAATATCCATGGACGAGATGATCCAAAGGTCGACGTATTAGTGCTCGTTAGGGACTGGTTGACGAAGAGATTCAAGAGGCAGTGGCTTATGGTTATTGATAATGCTGACGACACGCAGCTATTCTTTCAGCTACAGCAAGAGAATGCAGATCTAACACACGAGAAACTAGGTCGCTATATTCCCGAGTGTGCCCATGGATCGATCCTGGTAACAACTAGGAATAAGCAGGCCGGCTTAAGACTTGCTCGGGGAAAGCCGCCAATTAAGGTTGGTAACATGACTAGCCATGAGACATGCGAGTTGGTCCGCACCATGCTGGAAAGCAACGACATTCCTAATGAAGAAATATCTGGTCTCGCGACTCAGCTGGAAAACCTACCTCTTGCTCTTGCACAAGCAGCAGCATTTATTCACGAAAACGGCATAACGATCGATGACTACATTGCGCTACTAGATAAGAGTGACACTACTTTCGTCGAATGCCTAAGCGAGCCATTTGAGACGGTAGGGCGGGACTCAGAGACGCCACAAGCAGTTACAGCAACGTGGATTATCTCATTTGAGCAGATTGAGAAACAAGATCGATTCGCAGGCGAAGTTCTATCTTTGATCAGCCTATTTGATCGACAGGCTATTCCAAGAGAATTTATTATAAACTACGGGCAGAGGGAAAGGGTGGCGGAGGCAAATGAATCTTCTCAGGAAGTGACGATTACGAAGGCTTTAGGTACTCTCAAAGCGTTCTGCTTCGTATCAGAGGCAAAGGATCAAAGTTTGGATATGCACCGGCTGGTGCAACTGGTGGCACGCAAATGGCTGGTCATGAAGGGCAAGATGGCCGAATTTTCACACCACGCTCTCGAGACAGTATCGGATATCTACCCATATGGCAAGTTTGAGACTCGAGAGGTGTGCCTCAAGTACCTTCCGCATGCTTACGCTGTGCTAAAAGACGAGAGCATTAGTTCGAGAAAGGGGAAAGTGGCGAGAGCGCGTCTTTTACACCACGTGACTGGATATTTCGATTATGAGGGACGTTGGAAGGAGGCTGAGCAGTACCAAATCGGAGCGGTGAAGCTAAGGATAGAGGTTCTCGGAGATAAACATCCAGATACGCTAATGAGCATGTCTAACCTGGCATCGATATATTGGAATCAGGGACGTTGGCAAGAGGCGGAAGAGCTCGAGGTGGATGTGATGGCGATAAGAAAGAGGGTGCTAGGAGAGGAGCATCCAGATACGCTGACGAGTATGAGCAACCTGGCATCAACATACCGGGATCAGGGACGGTGGAAGGAGGCCGAAGAGCTCGAGGTGAATGCGATGGAGACAAGAAAGAGGGTGCTGGGAGAGGAACATCTAGATATGCTGGAGAGCATGGGTAACCTGGCATCGATATATTGGAATCAGGGACGTTGGCAAGAGGCGAAAGAGCTCGAGGTGGATGTGATGGCGATAAGAAAGAGGGTGCTAGGAGAGGAGCATCCAGATACGCTGACGAGTATGAGCAACCTGGCGTTGACATACTGGAATCAGGGACGTTGGCAGGAGGCGGAAGAGCTCGAGGTGGATGTGATGGCGATAAGAAAGAGGGTGCTGGGAGAGGAGCATCCTGATACGCTGACGAGTATGAACAACCTGGCATCGATATATTGGAATCAGGGACGTTGGCAAGAGGCGGAAGAGCTCGAGGTGGATGTGGTGGCGATAAGAAAGAGGGTGCTAGGAGAGGAGCATCCAGATACGCTGACGAGTATGAGCAACCTGGCGTCGACATACTGGAATCAGGGACGTTGGCAGGAGGCGGAAGAGCTCGAGGTGGATGTGATGGCGATAAGAAAGAGGGTGCTGGGAGAGGAGCATCCCGATACGCTGATGAGTATGGCCAATCTTGCTGTCACCTGGAAAGACAATGGCCGAACCGAAGATGCTTTATCCCTTATGCGAAGCTGCATAGTCCTGGGACAACGAGTATATGGTACAGAGCATCCGTATACGACTTCGTTGGCAGCAAGTCTTGTCGAGTGGGAGAGTATGTACGATTCGCCTTAGAAGTGGATGAGTCTAAACAGTTGTTAATATGAGTACTGGATCGGCGTGTAGATCGTTGCACTTGCAACTCCTTGATTGTATCTGGTTCGCTCTCCACCTTCGGGATGAATTTTCTTAGCCTCGACCTCTCCTTTGATGCAGCCACTCTCCTTCTCCTGGAGTATCTGATCCTGGAAATCGGCTTGTGCTTTGGCGAGGCTTATCTCGTCCTTTACATTCTTTCCCATTCTCCGAATGTCACTCGCGTCAGGTTCGAATTCTTCCTCGAAAGACTGGAAGACAGCAGCCATCAGTTGTTTCCGCCCTTCGCCAAATAAGTAATTACGCTTTAGCTAGCGATAATAGGGAATCACAAACAAGATCTTCGAATGACCTCTGCCACGTGTTTGCAGCATCGAATGATCGAGGCATGAAAATCACAAAGCGCCTTCTGAAGCCGGGTGGATGTCGTGTAAAGGGCTTGATATTCGGCAAAGCGCGGGTATTGGTCGCTCAATTCCATGAACAGGGCCTAAACCGACTCGAAGCACAATATATAGTTCACTGCAATCTACAATAGTCAGCCTAAATTTACAAATACAAGGGTTCATTAGTTATAAGCATAGCAAGCTTGACGCTTCCCCAGACCAAGGCCGCAATTTCTGGACGGGACGAAACGAAAGTGTCGACCACAACGGAAAATCTCTGTACGGATTGAAGAATGGAAGAGAGCCGACCGGCAATTGGAGCAGAAGATTATCTCCTCCGTCTACCTACAGGTAGGCTCTCTCATCGCCTGTGCTCTCTTGTCTCCAAAGCCTTTTGCTATTATAAGTCCCCTGAAGCGCAGTTATAGAATGCGGTTTGCATCATTGGCCCTCCGCGCCTTAGCACAATATACGGAGGCCAGCATGAGTATTGGTAGCAATATATAATGTCGAATAGAGGTAAAAAGAGAATATGCCGCGATGCGGGAAGCGATTTCGATGGTTAGTTGGCTGCTTTGTGTGGGGGTGCATGATGTCATTGACGTCGCATCCACTTGAAAACCCCGCATAACAGAACCAATCAGATGAGACCAGCCAGCCGAGACTCAACCCCTACCTGTTTTCGGGTCTTGCTGACACTCGGTACTCGATTCCAGCGTGAGACTGGGATGGTGATCATGAGGTACAATCAATTGCCCGTACACTTATCCCAACGGAAGCCCCTTCTTCATTGACCGGGTTGCCAACAGTATTTCGACTGGTGGCACATCAAGTTACTCGATTGGGTTAAGCTAACAAACGATTTAGCGGATTGAGAAAATAATAAACATGCTCTTTCAATAGCTTATAGCGCCTCTTGATTACAGGGAGGCTTGCGGGTAGTAGAATAACTTGCCATACCCTGGAACAGGTTGGAGCAAACATCATAAGCACGCTAATGCAAGATTTGGGCACCATTGTTTACAACCAACAGCAAACAATAACTTTTGAGACAATGTTTGTGCTACCACAAATCCGGACCGAAATGAATAGGCTAGACACAAACATAATTTATTTGTTTCCCTGCAGAAGCAGAAGCTCAGGAGGGTTACCTGGTGTGACCAATTGCTGCAGTCTTCCAAGTCTGTCCAATAAGAGTACAACATAGCCGAGGTTTTGCGTCTCAGTTTAAAACTCCTTCTCACTTTGTGTAACTAACCAAGGACACCGCGGAGCTAATAACTGCACCAGTGCCTCTTCACATTATCGTGCTTAGCTTAGCAGCTCCCGACATGGCGAAGCGACGGGCTTGACAGAAAACACGATTCGTACGAATGTTATCAAACTACTCAAGCTGAGCCTTGAAAAACCTACTTCTAAATCACGGGGCTTTATCTCATCCTTCTGCACCATTTACTTCCGTCGCGTCTGTCTATATATCCTCCTGAACCATTGCCCAGGTATCGACAGTCAAAGGCGTTTCTTAGGCCTCAAACTGGCGCAACACCAGCCTTTATTTGCGCTACAAGTTACTGAAAGAGGCCTTCATTTACAAGATCACGATAGTACCTTCTCTCTAAACAACTCTTTAAACAAATCACTTTCATTTATATACCTTAACAGTCATCAACCACGTTTAACGCCATCGGCTACCTGAAATACGATGAATTCGAAGGATTCTGGGGTATCTTCTATGGGACCAAGGCAGGATCCTATGAGGATACCCAGTATTATTAGCCCCAACGTAGGGGATGGAGGCCACAACGTCGGAACTACCAGCAGTAGCAAGCTTCATAACGTCGAGTATAGCCTCAAGATACGACAACAACCAATGGCTGCTCGATCATGTGGCTTTGGGGAAAGGGACAGAAGAGTTATTGACCCACCGCCTGTTGTGCAGCTCATGATCAAAGGCTCAAACCTCGCTCATTCACAATATGAAAAGCTACTGCGTAGCAATCACTATATCATGAGCTGTTCATTATATGACGAAAGTGGGTCTGAAGTCGCAACCTTCACAACCAAACAGCGGCGACAGGAGCGCCAACTGTTAGGGACGGTGATTAGTACTCCCTTTGTTGGCAAGGACGAGCACGGTGAGGAGGGTTGCTTCTTTTGTTTCCCAGACCTATCTTGCCGTACTCCCGGATCGTTTCGGCTCAAGTTTAGCCTGGTTGAAATCGACCCAACTCGTACAGATAGAGTAAAACATTTTCCGGAACTAGCTGAAGGCAACAGCCACATCTTCGATGTTTACACCGCAAAGGATTTCCCGGGAATGCAAGCTAGTACAGAGTTGGTGAAACGTCTAAGAGATCAAGGATGCATTATTCCCATTAAGAAGGGTGTCAAATCGAACAACACCAGGAGACAGGATTATTCCGACGATGATGAATCAGGCATGGCCGTTCCATCCTGCTAAGAAAAAGGACAAGCGCGTACAGAATGTAGCTTCTTATAGATGGGTGAAGGGATGTCATAAGGCGTAGTATATCCAAGTGTCTGGATGAGCTGTGAAGTGGAGGGGGAACATGTTCGACCGAGCGCATTCACAACGGTAATGAGCTAATAAGTCAAATAAACTCCAAGTACATTTCTCACATTACAACGATTTATTTAAATGAAAACGCCACATAATTCAGTTTATCCCTCTCCGATACACGCAAACTAACAAAAGCATCGTCACTGATAACTGAATTGGTAACTGGAGGTTAAGCTAGCTTAGGCCTAGTACGAATAACTTTTACCACTTTACCAATTCTCTGCGTGGCGCAAAAGTTGAAAATTATACTTAAATCAAAAGGAGTAAGGAAGAAAAATTAGTATTACTCTTAACGTTTCGCCCTCTATACTTGAAGTTTACTAATCATGCTAAACTCTATATGTGTAGGTAAGGCCGAGTATTTACGGCGTGGTCCATAGCATCGAAATCACCTTCCTCTACTAGTATCTTAACCTTACAGTCTCATAGGGAGCTTTACTAAACTTTCAAAACTTAGGAACCAGACCCTTATTTCTACGATGTATTAAAAGTCGATGAGGCTATGATATGGTTCCATCTTGATGACTGATCGGGACTGTACATTGAGTAGTAACAGTGATAAGTCATAAGCGCCTGAATTTCCACTCTGCATTGATTACAGAGCTCATTCTGCCTCTTTTCCTGCGACGATAAGCGCCTTGTACACAAGCAACGGAAAGGATGCTGGGCAAAGGCCAAGAGATCGGTATAGGCCCCAAAAGCTCTCTACCCTTACATATAAATTTAAAGCAGCTGCGAGATGAGCCTGATGTCCATCAATCGAATGTGAGTTTAGTATCCACGTTGGCTAGAGAGAAAATTTGAGTAACGCCAGACATTTAAGGGTTCAGATAAGTCTGCTTTGGCGGAACTCATTCGTCTTCAGACTGACGCTATATCTGCACTCGAGAGATCTACAAAATTACTGGAGACGTATATCTTGCTTTTGCAAAACCACACAAAGGAAAACGAAACTTATCTAAGCACCTCAACCCGACAGGAGGCTATGCACGACAACGACCTCAGATCTGCAGATGCTGTTCAGGCCAATGTGGTAGCGAGTATGAGCACCGATTCGGCTAATCATGCCTGCAAGAATGTTTTTGCCGTAAATACATGTAATCTAGAGAACATCACCTGTGGTAAAGACAGCCGGCAGACAATAATTCTAGAGGGTGGTGGTTCGATGAGGGCTAGGAATATCGCGGCGGGTGATGGGTCGGTGCAGCTCATTGGTCAGATCTCTGGTGCTGCGTTGCAAAGGATTGTACAGAGTTGGGACTGAAGTTTTGACGTGGTTAGGAGTATCGATGGAAGTATTGAGGTATTGCTGACTCAAATCTAAAGGCTCTTCCCAATCTTACTATCCCAGTAGTATGGTATTCGTTGCGAGAAGATTTATCTTGGTGGTGCGAGTTAAGTTTTAGTCATCTGTTGTTGTAGTCTTGCTTGAGAAAGCCAAAAACGGCTTAGTTAAAGTGGAGTCATCGTACCGAATTCGTCCAGGTATGGTCGATGTCCTCTTTCAGCCCTACAGTGCTCGAATACCTCAAGAATTAGGTAGTTATCATCCCATCATACAGTCAAGCTCTGGCTTGGGCTTTGTGCAAGCTATGGAGCAAGCCTCAATCGACCCGAGATGACGAAGTCAGTGCATTCAGTAATTCCACAACATGACATCCGCAATAGCTACTTTAACGACCGCATTTTCATCCGCCAAGGAAGTGTTTAAGGGAACGCTTACTAACGCGCACCCCACCTACCGGTCCCCATTGAAGTTGTCCGCGGTATCCTCTATTCCCGACAAGGATTCGTTTGTGTGATTAAAGCTCGTTGACCACAAGCTCAACACCGATGACACCCACGGCATTGACATGATATTATTAACCTTATTGATGTTTACTATGTTAGTTATATCCTTCAAGACTAGACTCTTAATTCTGTTTCCTTTAACCTATTTCCTGTTTCCTGTTTCCTGTTTCCTGTTTCTTGTATACACTTTACATCATGAAGCTCGAAATGTACTACTTAAAGGAGTTCAATCTTCCCATTTCACTTTGCACAATTGATACAACATAACAACAATCACGATGGACAACAAGAATCACCTTGATATTATGACCACAATACCATTAACTTCGAATGGATACGCAACTCAGCCACGACGCAACTCATCATACAGTAACATGGTACTAGAGGCACACGATGCCCCAGTGATGCAATGTGCGGTAGCTGCGCTCTCAAACTGGATATTTCTTGCTGGTTTCGTTGTATTTCCTGGTACATTTACATCGCTAGGCCGGGCTACTGTACTAGGTGAATCTCAAGCTGGTAGAGTTGTCCAGGGAGTCATTCAGAACGTTCCCCTTCTCGTGATAGGTATTTTATGTTGCCTGGCAGGAGGCACTGGTATAGGCTGGACGGCCTGGAGATCTAGGAGGAATTACGTGTGGCTGGTCGACCGCATCTTAATGTCTGACACTACTTACTTCACCTAGAGACAACGGCTAATTGAAGACTAGACCAGGGTTACTCAATTCAATTGTTGCGCTTCTCATGAGCTTGGTTAACATATACACTGCACAACATGGAAGCTGGTCGACAACAGCAATAGTGACCGTGTGTGTTACAGGCGCCTGGGGAATAGCTACAGGGTCAATGCTTGTATTTTGCGAGGTATGGTTACTCAGAAAGCTGAGGAGAGAATAAAGACACACTGGTTATAGAGGGATCGATAGTCACATGCCGTCATAGATAATCCCAATCAGTGTCTTCTCCTTCGTCCAAATGTAGCTCCTGGGTTTGTTTCTGAATGAAATCAATAGCATAACAAAAAGACTCCGTTTCTGTTTGTTGAAGCCACTGGGCCAGCCTTCTCTTCCCCATAGCCTTGGCAAAACACGCATATGTAGCAGACTTTGGCCCGAACGTACTTTTCGGTGACGCTCCATGATAGAAAAGAATGGCGATGGTGTCTATTGCCTGTTCTTCTGGAAGGTAGAGGGCATATATGACAGGAGTAGCACCATATCCATCGACGGAATCCACAGGTACCTTTCGATCAACGATGAAATCCGAAATCATGTCTTCGAGTCCCGCTCTTGCAGCCGCATGTAGACCATTCGTACAGCCTTCCCCACGTGGGTCAGCTCCTCTGTTAAGGAGAAGTTCGGCCGTCTTGATTTGCTTGTTGAGAATAGATAGAGCAAGGGGAGCGCTTAAATTGATGCATTTGTTGCCAGTAGTGGATGTGAATAGAAGTAGAACCCCGGATATCATCTCTGTCCTTCCATGGTATGCCGCGAGGGACATTAGGTCAAACGGAAGTGTAGTATACTTCCGAGGAACAAATATAAGGGGCTCTTGGTCATACTGAAAGTCCAGGAAGGGGAAGAAGTTGGAAACCGTGACTGTTTCCATTTGCTCCATAGCGAAGCGAATGTCACGAAGATGATCCTCAACAACGCCAAGGGTGAACCTGAGCGGCGACAGTGTCTTGTAACGAAACAACTCTTCAAGGGTAAACATAGTGATAAAAGGTCTGCGGTCAAGGAGTGTTTAGATAGGGATTAGGGATAAGAAACAAGACCTGTTTACTGCTGGGATACTACTGTCCTTATATAGTCGGACAGTGGACTCATGAAGGACGCAATCTGCCTAGCTATTCTATTATAATTACTACATGTGGAAATACAAACATACCGCCAACTCACAGAGTATTGGCACCTGATATGCGACCTAAACTACTGTCCTTCCCTCTCGACCAACAAGCCAATGGACTGAGTATGTTCTGGCACACCTTGTGACTTGTGGCAGTCAGTGTTTGTGATTGACCGAGCTGTTGGCCATAGAACGGTAGATTCATCCAATGAATTTGTTCCGGGATGGCAATAAGGCATTCTTGTCCTCAACAGCCCTCTCTTTTACAGGTCTGAAGCGCCCATCATACGTAGTTGGCCGTAAGTTGAGACCGTTGTTGGCCTCTCGTTCCAGGTGACCCCTTTTCATACACCTCGATTGGCTTGGTGCATGTTGGAATGCTGCTATCTGTGGTGTTATTCTTGTTGACCTACCAAGTACTTAAAGGGCGACTCAACCTTTGATCTTTCCATCCTTCTCCATTCTCATTCATCCTTCTCCATTCTCGTTCATCCTTCTTCAGAACAAACCACAGCTGATCTACCCCTTACCAAAACACATCCTTCCTCTCCATCATTACAGTGCCTTCTTCCAAAACATGGATACCCTCACAGCTGGTCAGAGAAGTAACCTTGATGTCATTACCGCAGCGGCTCAAATCTGCTTGCATAGCATTGAGGCTTGTACTTCGGTTTCTGACAACGGGCCGCTTCCTCTCCTTGCTTTCATACAGAAGTTTCTCGACGGTATCTCGCCTTTCGTTTCCCTGGCTACACCAGTAGACGTATACGGAAATTTGATTCCCCTCTCTGCCTTCGAAAGTACTTCTGACAACAGAATGTCCTATAACCCTCCAAGAAGTACTCGACTGAACCTTACCCCGCTGGAGTGCGCTGTACTCCAAGGCTCGGACAAGATCGTTCGTCTACTTCTTGATCTTTCGAAACGGGACGAAATGCCGCAGGATGACCTTGATTTTGGCTTATTTTTAGCTCTCTGTTTCAGGCATCGGAAAACAGCGGATTTGCTTCTAGATAATGGAGCAGATCCTAAAAGAGATGGGCTATCTAACGGCTTACATGGTGCTGCATATGGGGGATTGGTGGACGAGATATCCCTTTACGTCATTGAGTATGGAGCTGAGGTCGATGTGGCGGATGGAAATGGAGTAACAGCGGTTATGTACGCTATGGGGCTTGAATATCCGCAAAACTGGGAAGTCGTGGAGCATCTTTTCCATTTGGGAGCAGATCCAAGTTTCAAAGTTGGTCAAGGTGACTGGACCTATGCCCAGTATGCAAGGGTTATGGGCAAGATCCAGCTAGCAGAGCGGCTGGAGGAGGCAGAGATGTATTCCCCAACTCAGTATGCGTTGAGTCGCGAGTCCAGCTGCACGTTAGACGAGTATGAGTAGACGTAGGTTTGCAATTTATTTTTGTAGGTTAGAGTGATTTAGATAGTTTAACATGGTCGTTCGGTTACTTGATACTTACTCCCGAAGAAGCAATGATATGTATTGTAATTACCATAGGTCACTGCTATCGGTAATACTGATACCCGCATGCTGTGATAAGACGCGTAACCCCATAACGCAAACCGCGTTCCACTCTCCTGACGAGCTTGATCCTGCATCAGAATCTGATTCAACGGTGCATTCAGTGAATGGTGTTGAAATAGAAGAATCTCTTGTCAGATGAACTATGTCGAGAGGTGTGGTAGGCAGGTGGTCCATGAAGCTCCTCGGTCCGTTGTATGCTTCTTGAATTTCTGCAGCTCCCAGTTTGACATGAAGCGAATCATATCTCTTACCGATTTCTCGGAGTTTGCTGGGATTAGTACGCATGGCTAAACGTACCATCTCATCCACAGACGCGGAGGCATCGTCCCGCTCAGCTATGATATTCGGGATAACCTCATAAGTCCCAGGCTCCAGGTTGACCTCACAGTTCACTGACCGTCTATCCAATTGGTGAACTGGCTGGACTTTGCAGATTGTTACATTATTCTCCAGTGATCTTAATGTAAAATGAAGGGTAAAGTCATATTGCCCCTTCAGGTCTTGAAAATAGCGGTCATCGAGCTAATCCACTGTTAACCATTGATATAAAGCTGTTATATCTCAAATACTATACCTGTGAGAGAATGATAACCACGATGCCTCTATGCAGTACTCTGATAAGAAATCTAGTTTTTAAGTGCCCACCTAACCATGGTATACTTGCACTTATCCAGTGTTGAGTTGTCTTCCAATATTCATCAAAAACACGAGTTTTGTAGATCCAACGGAAATTATGTAGCACATCCTGAAAGGTCATCCAAAAGGTCCCATCGTTTTTAAATCTGTGCCGAAGCTTCTTGATCATAGAAGGGGTCCATTGTTCTGAGCCATTTGACCAGGGGCCAGCCCATTCTCCATGGCCACTAGGACTTCGCTCTCCCCATGGATTACTGACTGGTCAGCAAAGGTAATATCGCAGTCAAAACCGAACCTACCGAATCTTAACCAACGAGATCGCATTTCCATTGTTATCTTCTATTCGGGCGGTGTCAACGATAGAATAGTCATGTCTTAAAATAAGACCATTTCTATACTTTCCACCGTAAGTACCTGTAGATAGATTAAAAAGTAGATTGCCCTCTTTGAGATCCATTAGATCGGTCCAGAGGCGTTCCTTAGAGAGTACTCTATCGCTTTGGATTACGGTAGTAACGCCGCCGGTGAGGTCCTCAACGGCTGTACCAGCCCATCCGTAATCTAGTGCTTGGTAATCTCCGTGGACTTTTGCAAACTATAGTGTATTAGGTCTGCGCTAAAGTAACTTTTAGTGTTACTTACAGCTTTCTCTAGCAGCGGTAACCATGTCTCATTAGCGCTCCTGCACTTTGAGAAGAAGAGAGCCTCAGAGCCTGTTTGCTTTTGCTCTTTGTAAAGTTGAGCTCTATTACCTGAACCGTCGTAGAGGTCGTAGTCAAAATCCTCGTTTGTAAGGTATAGGTTGTCATCAACAACGGTTGGTATCCATCCCCCGTTTCCATAGAAAACGAATCCGTAAACACCACAGTCTTCGTTGCGGGCAATGCAAAGCTTTTCTATCAGGTCCTTCCGAGAAGCCACAGATACCAATGCGGCAAGCCACCAACAATTGCTGCTAGTTCCTTGTTTTATATCTGCGTCGAAACCATTTGTAACAAACTCCGGTTTATTAAAGATCCAGGGTATACGGTGAACTGAGCCCGGCTTTGTTGATTCATCGTCGCCGTCACCGTCACTGGCTCGTGAAAGGCCGAATAGACAATTGTAATCGCAAGTGAGAAAATCTTTCTCAATATCAAACTCAGGATCAGTGAATTTGTTATTAGTTCGCTTGCAATCTTTGACGATGGCCCGCACATCATCACGGCATTGCTGAACGGCTTCCTTATAGGTTAAGGTTCTGAGCGTCGAATGAGGCAGTTCGCTCTCTGGAATTAACTCATAATTGCTAGGGGGTAGTACGGAAGTGACTCTGCCAGGAGTCTTGGAGTGATAATCGGACCAAAATTGAAAGACAAGGCCTTGGGGGCTTTTGGACTTTAAAGCTGATTGCTTGCTGTCAGATGAGACGATAGAGGGAGTTGCAGCTGGGGTTTCCATGCTGCTGAGTGAATTGATTGGGAGGGGTGAGAAGACAAGAGATAAGTAAAAGCTTAGAGCTGTCTCTAACAATTGGGACTGTCTTAAATACTATAATGTATTATGTATTTTAAAAGGAAACTTAAAAATATATACTAAAA
>JAPHDB010000124.1:0-10475 GCA_030772735.1 Fusarium sp. MBC 181 | reverse complement strand
AGTTTAGTAAATCTAACTATTGAATTTCTAGAGCATTTCTGCGTGCTTTTATTAGAGCTGGAGATGGCATATGCAGAGCTTTGTGCCTATTTTATGCCGGAATTACCTTCTGTTTGTGCAAGTAGAAGAGGCTAGATAAATCCTGACTGGCTTGAAATGTATATTTATTAGCGGTTAAAACAACCCCTTCTAGTGTAATATCTATCGTTTGTAAAAGGATATCTATTGGATATAAACAAATAGATATGTAAGCATACTAGATGCAGTATGTAAGTAAAAACAGTTGCATTGCAGCCAGCCTTTATTTATTAGTATACTGCTCTCTGTAATATCCTGTATACTCCCCTATATACCTATTACTATACCTATCTTTATCCTGATACGCCCTTATCTAAAACTACTTGCTTCAATTGTTATTACATATAACGCTTAGCATTAGGCGTATGTCCGTTGTCTTATGCGGAAAACAATGCATTTAGTTATAAGAAAGCATCTTACCTAATGTAAGGGCTAGCTTGAATATTTAAGGCCTAGCTATGCTGCCCTTTAGTGCTTTTTATTTAGTTTAAAACAATTTATTAAGACAATATATTTGCTACCTTTTATACAAATCTTCTACAATAATCTCTGCTTAAGTCTCTCCTGTATTGCCTGTTCCTGGACTTTACGTTGCCCTAACTCTTAACGATATGCACTCCTTAACTTTATAGTAAGCTCTTTCCCTGGTTTAATAAGTCCTGCATTAACAATATTAGCTGGAATGGCCTTTCAGAGTCTATGGATTAGCTAGATGTTCCTGAAAAACATTGCAATAAAATTGCCAGCATAATTAAGCGCTATAGTATAGCAAATAAGTTTAGCATGCATCTCGTCTACTGCTATAACGCTGTAGAAAACGGGGAGGTTATAGTAAAGATTAAACTAAAGATAATGGAGGGAAGTTAGTCTTAAGCAACTAATGTTATGTAGCTCTAACTCTTGAACACTCGGGGCTACATCTTCAAGGTGAACTCTAACGGCAATCTCAAGCCCTATAAGTTTAGCGAAGGATCTCCAGCTGATATGCTGGATGGTAACTCTACCTTTCTTTCAGAGATGTACGCCTACCTCTGGGATAATTAGCTCAACAACCTTTTTGGGCTTAAGGTTATTGAAACTATAGATAATTGGGTTAAGTTTGACCTTGGCTACAATGGAACTGTTACGCTTAAATAAGATTAGGCAAAGCATAGGAACCTGTTTAAGCTAACCGGGTTTGTCTACAGTAAAGGAGAGGACAGAGTCAGATAGCTTAAGGGCAATACTACTTATGCTGAAACTACTACTCCTGGAAAACACAAAGTCTTTATTAATAGTAAGCTTAAGGATAAGGCTAGTTTAATGGAGGCCTTGCTGAAACTTGGTATAATTAGTAACTAGTAGGCTTGGACTTTTCTTGCATTGGATTATTTTAATTCTATATTACACACTGGACAATCTTAGAGTAGTTTTATAAACACTATTAATTTCCTTGCGTATCTCTATTCTAGCTTATTCTCTAGTAAATGCCCCTTGTAAATCTAGGATACTGCTTAAAGGATAATAATGTAGCTAACGGAAGTACTTAATTTACTATTTGCAGCTTGCATATGTATGCTGCTTAAAAGATAACAGTGTAGCTAACGGAAGTGCCTAACTTATAGTTTATACCTTGCATATAAGTGCTGCCTAAATACTTCTGAAGTGTTGCTGGGATAAGTGCTTACTGCCTATCTTTTGCAAATATAAAGCCTCTGCAATAAGAGCTACGGTTATATTGTCTTAGATTTTGCAAATTGCCCCTTATTTGTAAATTCCCCCTATTTAATTACGTTCTGCTATAGGCCTAGTGTTTTACTTAGTTAAGAGCTATATCTAGCAGTTTTTCGAAAATCTAACAATAGCTATAAGGGCGGAATGTAACGTTAAGGCTACATCTCTTATCGGAGCACCTGTGAAGCTAATGCCTATACAAGGTAAATAGAGTTATATAGTCACTGGCAAGTCAAGCTAGATAGATATCGTTTAGTTCCGTATAGGTTGCTCTAAACTTAATATAGAAAACATTAACATTGCTATAGAGGTATATACAAAGGACGTTCCCAAATGTGTATATTATAGGCAAATAGGTAGATAAAACCCTTTGTTTATCTATACGATGGAGAAATGTCCTAGCGTATGCTATATTTAGGCAAGGAATACTTTAACGGAAGGATAATTGGAATTTGAGAGGTAGTAGCTTTGGATAGCTAGGGACCTTGCGAGGTAGGTTAATCTATTAACCCCTTAGATAACGAATATTAAAACCCGTGGCAGATTCTTTGCAGAGGTATGGAAGGGAGCGCAGGAGGTTACTCTATGCTATGTTAGCAATTTACGCTAGCAGATTGAGATTAATCTTAACTAACTATCCCAGGAGCTACCTGCTTGCTTTTTAAGGACTCTAACCCTAGTCCGGGAGGGTATTCCTAAAATCTTCACCTTCCCCTTTATTATCACTTACGGCAACCTTAACGAAACTAACATTCTTGTCGATGATAGTTATATTACAGGGGTTATTGATTGGGCGGAGGCTACGATTTACCTATTTAGTGTTTCACTGTAGGCGTTGGAGAATATTCTTGGCTATATGGATGGTATAGGTTGGTATTACTACAAAAACGCTAAAGAGCTCTAGGAAGAGTTTTAGTGGGCGTTTAAGATAAATATTGGGAGCATCTAAGAAGGGATAAAGGAAAAGATCCTCTTAGCGCGGATGCTCGGATTGTTCCTGCGCTATAGCTTTAAACAGAATAGATTAGCTTAAGGGAGAGTAAGGGATACTAATACTGCCCTCAGATATGCTAATGCTTTCTGCATAGGAAGCATCTAGTAACCTAACTGGAATTGAATTCCTAATGCTATTAAGTCTAAATCTAAGTTATAAAATGCATTAGACTAATACTTTGAGCTGCTTTTCTGCTCCCTTTGCATTATAATATCCCAATACTGCTTTACCCTAGACTCTGTGCGATTTAATTTGTTTGCAATCTGATAGTCTGATGGTTTACCTCTGTTCCTCTTTTAGTTGCCCTTAAGTGTTTGAAGGAGTATTTCGTCCTTCTTAGTCCACCTGCAACGTTGCGTACTTTTTTATTGGGAATATTAAGACTTTAAGGTAGTAAGCTTGGTTTTGCTGTTGCTATTATTAAAGCTAGAACTAATGCTTGAGCTATTGTTGCTGCTGTTATTGCCTACTCCGTCTATAGCTACATTTATGGAATTAGATATAGACTGGATGCTGACGTTTGGTATTAGGCTATGTGGTTGGCCCTGGTCTAGCTTGGCTAGTACGTTTGAGATTATTTCCTAGACGCAGAGTAACGTAGAAATAGCTTCCTCTAATAAAGGCAATATAAGCCTTAGTTGCTTAGATGTTTGGCAGTAGTCTGAGATGAACGGCTAAGAGTTACTAGTTGTAGTGCTTTTAGAAAAGGATTACTTTGTTGATGAGGATGTAACTTGAGTTAGTGATTTTACAGCTGAGCTGGGCTCTGTAACGCTGAGCTTCGTGTTGCTATGTTTGGCAATGCTCTCCTCTTCTATAATACTTGCTGAAGATGTAAGGATGTGTATAGCCTAGATATCTTGGTTGACTAGCCTGTTGCTTGAGTTAGAGGATAAGGGCTCTGAAGCGATGTTTTCCTAGAACTCTAAGACTAGACGGTCTACTCTAGATAGAACATCCTTAGATATAGTATTAGGTACATCTAAGTTAGCTATCTAAGCACGGTAATCCTATGCGCTGCCTTTGCTATTAGCAGATGAGTCTAATAGTTATTAGTAAATCTTTTAAAACTAGTCTTGAAATGTTTACCTTTCTTTCTTAAAGTAGAGATTTATTGTTGATCTGTGGGTAATATTGCTGAAGCTAGTGTACTGATATTTAAGGTAATTAATAAAAGAATCTTGGTATCTGATAACTAAATGCTTTTAGCTGGACTAATGCTTATATTACTCTCTTACGTAGAGACTGTTGTAGATGCAGGGGTATTGGAATTATTGGAATTATGAAATTCTCGCCTAATGTTTAACTTAGAGGCTAGAGCCTTTCGTTTTAGTTAATTATCCTTATATGCCTCTTAGTGGCTGAATTTCGAGCTGACGTCTTGGAAGTTAATAATAGAGTTTATAAGAAGTAAGTGGTATTCCTTTTATATCTGGAATATGAGTTATCTTGACCTGGGTAAGATAGTAAATTTGTTGAGGTTAGTGTATTAGTGCTTGGAATGTTTTTGTCTTGCAGAGAATAGAATTCTAAGTATTCTTTAATAGAAGGAAAGCTAGAATATGGGTCTTTAGTTCTATCTATATTAACTAACGGAATAAATTTCTCTTTGACTAGAAAGCATTTGTGGCTAGTAACTAAGGTTTGTAATAGGGGAGTGTTAATATATGTTATACTTAATGGGATAAGTATTAAGCGTTCTGCAGATTGCTTCTGTTGTCTCCGCTTAGCTTGCTGCTGCCTATGCATAGGGTTATAAGGCTTGATCTTGAGGGATATCTTGATGAATGATGGGGCTTTTGTGAGTAAATAAAGAAGGTACTTGAAGGTTGCAAGATAAGGTGATTGCTGTGAGACTAAGATGTTGAAAGTGAGGTTGGGAGAAGACCCTCTATTTATACCCTAAGGTATAAAGTTCTACTCTACTATAGTATTGGCAAACTGGAAGGCGGATGAGCAAGGTGTAGCTCGGGAAAGACGGTTTACTGGATTAAACTATGGGATTGGTCCTTACCTTGCTTATTGCTCGTCTGTTGGTTAGAGGCTATCCTAGGAAGGGATCCTGCATCGATTATGCCTCGTGAGCGTGCATGATACGACGTTGATGATTAGGAGGCTATTTGAACTAGTCTTTATTGATGAGATCAGCTGGAAGCGAGCTCATCCGAACGCTTATGCAGCGTGATGACTAGGAAGTAGGCTGTGTTCCCGTTACAGCTACGTTCCGGGTAGGCCGAGGTAACGCTAGCATGGACTTAAATTGCTAAGTTAAGTAAAATATTTGTAAGTTCTGTGTAACCTCTAAGATGCTAATGTCCCTGAGTAACCCTTTTACCCTAATTGGGAAAGAATAGGAGGTCTAGATTATCCCCTGTGTTGTAACCTTACTATGATATACTATCTTAATCCTTTCTGAGGTAGACTTAAATTGCTATGTTGGGTAAAAAGGTTGTAAGTAAGATGCCTTCCCTATGTGTTAATGTGTCCAGCTAATCCTTATAACCCTAGGAGGTAAATGTTAGGAGGTATAAATTACCTTATATCCTTTAACCTAGCTAAGATACGTTATCTTAGCTATTCTACCTAAGGTAGATATGCCTAATCTTTGAGGAGATTGGACTATAAGCCCTATTATTAAGCTAATACTCTGCAGTAAGCGTTGGGATTCTTCTGTAAGAGAGAATTTAAGTATAGCTAACGAATGCACCTACGTTTTACTAAGGTGAATTAGGAGAGTGAATGTCTGGTATGGCCCCTTGAGACTCCCTGGTGAGACTTATCCTTAAATAAGCCCTTTAGGTAGCTACCCTATTTAAGGGCATGATATAGTAACCCCGTTGGATAGGTAGAGTGTACTGAGAGATAGGTTGCTAGTATCTTTATTGCTGCAATAGGTAATTTTTATTACTTAGATTGGTAATTCAAGCGATCCTTGGATAAAAGGAATAAGTAGTTGGTGGAGGGCGGAGTAGAGGTAGCTAGTGTGTCTGTGCTAGGGAAATAGGAAAGATTCCTACTACAAACCTATAGGGCAAGCAGCAATGGACAAGAGCTACAAGTATAGAAGCTGGGCTGCCTCTGGGTATTGCAAAGCGGATGTAAAGAATAACAGTTGTGAGAGGCAAGAAGCGATGTTGTTGTTAAGGGGGTATGTGACAGAGGAAAAGTAAAGAATGGTTAAGCGTTAAGAGACTTAAGAGGTACATTACACGACCTGGTGGGCGCTTAGCGACTTTATAGGCGCTGGAAAAGCAGCATTAGATGGCGGGGTATAAGATTTCCAATTTAAGCAAGTAATAAGAACAGGGGTATAAGATAACAATTTCCTAATGTAGGCAAGCTGTTGTATTATATACCTTATAATATGCTGTCGCGGCTTTCCTGGTACTACTTTCGGCAAGTCTTGAGGCTGTTTTCTGTCGATCATTTGCCCGCATAACCAGTGCCGCTTTAAGAGTGATATTCCCCACAAATCCACGCCAGGCTCCCTGTCAAGTATCTCAGATGTACCGACCACATTTTTCTGCTAGCCGCCATGTCTTTTTCATATCCCTGCCTACCTAAGCGCCAGATTATTGTATGGTCATTCCTATTCGCTGTAGCCCCTCCCTATCAGTATCACTTTAGCGGCGCTTCCTGAACATAAATACTGAGCACCTCAGCCATTCACTCAGGTAAAATATCTCAATCACTTTGTTCTGTACTCCCCCCCTTGAATTACTATCAATGACTCAAAGGAGCCTCCGGTCTACTTCCCTTGCTGAGTCAGATGGCTCAGTAAGTTCATACGCGGAAGCTAGTGTGTTTGACAGCGACAATGGTCACACATCAGACATAGATACCAATCTCAGCGATGCCAGCGATATCGACCTCGAGTTGGATGATGCATCGGGTCTTCTGGGCGGCAGCGATTTGCCTCCCGAATTCTTCCTCCGCATGCAGGATGACTTCAAGGAAGAGGATGCAGATGACACTGCGTATGCTGATGGCACGACTCGTCAACTTGATGCAATTGAGCGACGGTGGAATACGTACGCTTAAAGCTCTTTTTTTTTCGTGACGCTACTGATATCTTTTAGTTACTGCAAGTACACAAAACAAGACCCTAAACACTGCATGCAGAATATCTCCTTAAGTAAGATTAATGCATTCTTCCACTGGCTCTTTGCCCAGAAAACTGGAGCCAAGGAAAGGAGGCTTCCTGGTATAAGATCTTCCCATACCCTCAAGCAGTATTGGAAGGAGTTTCGACTGGTATATGAGAGAGAGACCAAGAAAAAGATCGACCCTGTTCTAAACCGGAGGATGCGCAGGGTATGTACCTGGCCTTCCTTGGTCGCGAAAGTATTAATAACGTGACTGAACAGGTCCTTCGAAAACTTGTTGTCGATCACGGTTTGACAGGAGAGCGGCGCGAAAACCGATGCATGACTATCGAAGATCTTGAGCGACAAGCGGAGACAACTATTCGTACGACTAAACAGAGGTTCCACCTTGGCGAGCACCGCATCTACGCCCTCCTGTTCCTTCTTCTTATTGCACCAAGTGGCTCTAGACCTAGAGCACTCCTTTTCATGAGATTTGGCGACCTCGAGCTTTCTTTAGCACGTGATCCTAAAGGCGGCCCACACCGTATTCTCATTCGTTTTCGGCTTCGCTTCACGAAGACCTTCCTTGGAGAAAAAGAAACGTAAGTGGTGTGATGAAGCACTTTTGGCCACTGAGCCTGACTTGTATAGCAATGTCTTGACTCTTCCCGAGACTATCTTTGACTCGAGCTTGTTACTCAGTCCACACACCCTCCTTCTTGGTCTCTTATTCCATCATAATGCATTTGATGCTCCAACTCTCACTTCTCCTGAACATTTGAGCAAGCTCGATATCCATACCGACGAGCACGAGTTACCCCTGCCACTCAAACAGAGTATGAATGACATATTCATCTTTCGCAGGGCCAGTAAAACAGCCATGAACGCACACGTATTGTCTGAAAACGAACAGATTACGTATAATATGATTTCTGGTTGGACAAAGAAGCTTGGCGAACTAGCTGGATTTGGTGTTGTTGTGATCTTATACACGCTACGTTACAATGCAGGCAACGAGTTTGACCAATGTTGTGCGTATATATGTAACATGCAATGACTGGCTGACTGACGAGTGATGCAGCGAATATCAGTGATGGACTTCGCAACCTTATGCTTCAACACGCTAACTCCAGGACTTTCGAGAAGCATTACCTCGGACGCGTCGTTCCTGTGGATACAATGGCTGTTGTGAGCCATAAAGAGCAACAAAAAGCGCTGATGCGTCAAGCCTGCAGTATTGGGTACTCAGCCAGCAAGCGACGGCCTACCCATCTAACTGCTGAGCAGTCTGCGAGCATCAATGATGATCCCAAAATCCAAGATCTCCTTCGACAAAGAGAATCCCTTATTTCTAAAGGCAATAAGTCCGACAAAATTCGCATACGTCTGAGGAAGATTTCCAAGGATATTCAGAGCGAGAAGGCGCGACTCCGTAGAAAACGCAAAGAACAAGTCAGAAAGATCTGGTCCCGGGAACAGGCTGTAACCGACATCGAACGACAACTGGCTGGTAAGACATTTGAGGAGCCACCATTCTCGCCATCGGATGAAGATGCTCATCCAGCCCAGACGCGCCTGTACGAAGCTCTAACAGCCCCAGTAACCAACACAATCGAGTCCGAATATCATCGCCGTAATCATGCAATTCTCAGCGTCGCATCTTACTGTTCTGTGCAAGAATCACCCCTGCCTCCTATGACTCGCTATAAAGCGGTTGCTACAACGAGAGACATGACCAATCAACATGACAATACCACCAACGATGCCACAAATAGCGCTTTAGGGGATGCGATAACTTCGGTCTTTATCAAATGCCGGACGGAGCGAAGTCGAAGGTGCTTTCTTTGTGTTGGTCGAGCCACCACTCTTCAGTCTTCGGATCCAGCTACCCAGCGGCTAATCAAGCCTTTCTATTCACCGGGGGACTTGAGCAGGCACTTTAAACGACACCATCTCTCTAATCTCCAACCAAAAGAAAGGCTCCATTGCCGTCTGTGTGATGAGACGTTAGAGAATAAGATGCACTTGCAAAACCATGCTGAGACAGTGCATGGAACTGTATCACAGGGAGGTTGATTATTGACGGCTTCGCATGGAATAATCGTTGATATCTATGTCGCGAAGCCTTCTGTTTTCATGGGATTGTCTCTTTTATGAGTTTTGCTTTTTAAGATATAGAATCATTAGAGGATAAGAAGGCAACTACTATCTATCTCCATTATCTCGCCCTAGCCTCTTAAGGCTATCTTAGTACTTTGACCTTACGCTATCTCTTTAATGGTTTTACTTTGACTCTTAAGGCTGCCGTAGAGAATGTTTATATATGATATTGATCGGATTAAGTTCATCTATCGGGACCAAGTGGCTCTCAGTGAAGAAAGCCATTGCGTTGCTACCTGCCTAGACGTCTGCTCCATGATCGACAAGGTCTTCCACCACCACTTCATGGCCGTTCAGTAAGGCCTGCCAGAATGATGTCAATCCATCTGTGTCCCTGGCATTGACATCTGCTTCATTCTGTAAGAGATATTTCACTACCGCTTCATGACCATTCCGTGAGGCCCATAAGAGAGGTGTCGATCCGTCGTTATCACTGGCGTTGACCTCTGCTTCATTCTGTAAGAGATATTTCACCACCGCTTCATGACCATTCCGTGAGGCCCATAAGAGAGGTGTCGATCCGTCGTTATCCCTGGCGTTGACCTCTGCTTCATTCTGTAAGAGATATCTCACTACCGCTTCATAACCATTCCGTGAGGCCCATGAGAGTAGTGTCGATCCGTCGTTATCCCTGGCGTTGACGTCTGCTCCTTTCTCTATAAGAACTCTCACCACCGCTTCATGATCATTTAGCAAGGATAGCCAGAGTGGTGTCCATCCATCCTTGCTACTGGCATTGACATAAGCCCCATTCTGTATGAGATATCCCACCATCGCTTCATGACCATTCCGTAAGGCCCATGAGAGCGGTGTCGATCCGTTGTTATCCTTAGCGTTGACCTCTGCTCCCTTCTCTCTAAGAAGACGCGCTACTGCTTCATGACCGTTCCGTGAGGCCCATGAGAGTGGTGTCGATCCATCTATGTCCCCGGCGTTGACCTCTGCTTCATTCTGTAAGAGATATCTCACCACCGCTTCATGACCATTCCGTGAGGCCCATAAGAGCGGTGTCGATCCATCCTTGCTGCTAGTGTTGACATCTAACCCCTTCCCTACGAGAACTTTCACCACTTCTTTATGACCATTCCGTGAGGCCCATGAGAGTGGCGCTGATCCATGTTTATCCCTGGCATTGACGTCTGCTCCATCCTCTAAGAGAGCTGTGACTAATTCCTGATGGCCCTTCTGTGAGGCCCGTAGAAGTGGTGTCCATCCATCCTTGCTACTGGCATTAATATAAGCACCATTCTGTATGAGAATTCTCACCACTTCTTTATGACCATTCCGTGAGGCCCATAAGAGTGGTGTTGATCCATGCTTGTTACTGGCGATGATGTGTGCTCCATTCTCTATGAGGACTCTTGCTACCGCTTCACGACCATTCCGTGAGGCCCATAAGAGAGGTGTCGATCCGTCGTTATCCCCGGCGTTGACCTCTGCTT
>JAPHDB010000123.1:0-239658 GCA_030772735.1 Fusarium sp. MBC 181 | reverse complement strand
CAAGATGGCTATCAAGCTGATGTCAGAAAAGGCTTCGCCTTATCGCCGACCGGCTATTCTCGCTTTGGGCGTACTTGTCTTTTTTATTCTCTTCGAGACTTTTTATTTATACTCCGATGCAGTAAGTTTTTAGCTGTCAAGATGGTTTGTGCCTGACTGACCATGGAAAGTGGAATTCTACACAACCATATGGGTTGTCACCCTCCGGAACAGTATCGACCGGGGCAGCATCAACGCATGCGCCTAAGAAGCAGAAGCAGAAGCCCAAAGTGAAGAAACCCGAGATTAAGACATCACAGCTTCACTTCCTGCTCCCCGCCTCAAACCCAAATGACATGTTCTGCGCCATCGTCGCATCCGCCCTCGCAAACCGTTATCCCGCCCCCATCATGGTTGGTTGGAAGGGCGAGGGCAAGTACAACGCTTCGGCCGCCCACACCGCGAAACTTTACTCGATCAAGAAATACCTCGACGAACTTCCCCACGGCGGAGACGACGACGACCTTGTTTTCTTCGGTGACGGCTACGATGTCATGGCCCAGCTTCCTGCCGAGGTTGTCATCGAGCGCTACTTCAAGGTTGCTGCTGACGCGGACCAACGCTTGGCGGACCGTTTCGGTCTCTCTGTCCAGGAATTGCACAAGCGTGGGCTTAGGCAGACGCTGTTCTGGGGCGCGGATAAAATGTGCTGGCCTGCGCTCAATGAAGCCCAGTGCACCAAGATTCCCAGTTCACATCTTTCCAGCAATATATACGGACCCAAGACCGGCAACGGCAAACTTGAATACCGCGATGCCAAGTTCTTCAACTCTGGAAGTGTAATCGGGCCGGTCGGCGATTTGCGCAAGTTTATCGATGCCGGTATTGCCAGCCTAGAAGAGTCTTTCGACCCTAACTTCAAGTACAAGACATCCGACCAGATTTACCTCGCTCGTCTGTACGCGCGCCAAGAACTGTCCCGCGCAGAGCAAATTGAGAATGAAGCTATGGATATTGAAGACATTGGCGAGAACAACACCACGACGAAGGATGTAGCCGAGTACCACGCCGCCATCGACTACGAGTCGGACTTTGTGCAAACCGGATGCTTCGCTCACAAGTGGATGAACAAGCTCAGATACAATAAAACCGACCACACGGCAACCGTGTCCAACAATCTCTTCGACCAAGGCACCAACTTCAAGCCCTACCCCATCCAGATGCCCTCCAACGTATACCGCTCCTTCGTCAAGATCTTCAAGTCCCTCCCCAGCGACGCAACCACCATGTCCGCGCGCGACTGGATCGGCAGCCTGGAGCTCTACACCAACGTGGCAACCCGCAACATCTTCGGTTTCTACCACGCCACGTGCAGCAAGCGCACGCTGATCGCGGACTTTAAGAAGTACTGGTTCCACCCGTACCTCACCTACCTCCTACAAGCGGCCTTCCAAGCCACGAAGCAGGACGAGCTTATCAGCGAGAAGCTCATCGACGGGCGCAAGTGGGTGTACAAGACGGTGTTTCCCTCGGAGGGAGCTCCTGAAGATGCGCTTGGTGGTGTTATCACGGATCACAAGGACGAGACGTATATTCCTTTCTCGACGTTATGTAAAGATTCTGCGCATATTCTTGAGCGGTAATGAAATGCCGGTAGAATAAACTATTATGAGGTTTGGAAGAGGCGTATGGGTGTTGGGTCACAGCATGAGCTTATTTTTATAACTCTGCACAGCTTTTTTATTTTTAACATTATTTTGGGGGTTATGTTTTGGGGAGCATCATTCAATTTACTACAGCCATTTACTCCAAGGCTTTTCCTTTTAGCAATTCAACTTAAGCTCATTTGTCTTACGGTTCACGGTGCAGTCCTTCTGTTGTATGCTTCAACTTAGACCCCTTGACCAACATGCACACATGATCCTTGCTGCATATTGAGCCTCATGCTGCATCTCGGCGGAACTCGGTATGATTCCGGCTTGCAAAAGGCCTGTCGTTAATTGTTGGTAGTATGGCCGGTGTCGTACAGAGCCAGGGTGCTGCTGTCGAACATGGCCAGGGATTGTCATATCATGTAACTCTTATGCGATGTCTACCATGTGCAGATTTGTTATTTAGTACTTCACATGATTGCAATTCTCTGTTGAATCAAAGAACGTCGCCCAATTTCAGAGGTCGGAGAAATTGCAAATGAAGTAGCGTGGGACTCGGTGCAACTTGTTCATTAATGCCTAAATGGTAACGTAGTTACATGTCATTGAGCCTCCGATAGACAGATATAAAAGGTAAGGCATCCAGCATCATCAGATGCATCCACATCGCATCAAGCATATTTAGCTCCTAAATTACTCTTCTTCCAACAATGAAACTTATTACATTTCTCCCCTTCGTGGGCCTCTCCTCTACCCTCGCCGTGGCAAGCGACAACGCCAAACCTACTTCCCACGACATCAGCGCTTCAATTGCAAACTTCCGCGCTGCCTTGGATCCCGAATATTCAGAAACTTCATGGAAAGATAATCGGCATCTCAGCAAAATCTACTCTCGGAAGTGCAAAGATCTTGAAGGGTGGAAGTATTGCGTGAGCACTTGTCTCGAGCTATGCGATATGATATGCGACTGCGGTAGCTGTCCGTCAAACTGCGGTATGTTCCTGGTGATTCCTCTAGTGATGCTAATGTATTGACACTCTGTAGTTAATGAGTGTGCAAAGAAGGAACAGTTTAAAGGATGCAATGGAAAGGCTTAAGGGTGGACTGTCTTGACTCCGATAGGAATTGTGATGGAGGCAGGTTGATGTAGTCATGGGAAACATAACAGCATCAACACTACGCTGTAGCTCACTTTCTATGTATAGCTACCGTCATTAGAGGTATGCTGTCTTCCAGGCAGGTGATTGAATTGAATCACTGAGAGGATGTATGATCACAGCCTGCATGCAGAGCTTCAAAGATACCTAAATTGATGGCTTACACACAATAGCTTCTCTCTTGAGTTGATGATTAAAGAAGGCATTTTACTATAAATACCAAAAGACATGCGCCCGCCTGAAAAAGACCTAACTGGGAAGCATAACTGCATACATATACACTCATTCTCATTCCTATTCCCATTCCAGTAAACTGACCAACAATCATGAACATCCTGAAGGAAACAAATTTCGACCGAACGCAGCCGCATTGGGAGCATAAGATTCCGATACATTTTGTAAGCAGTATAAACGATGTAGACCTAGTTCTGAAGCATCTTTATGGTGAATGGGGGTATACTGCTAAGGCAAATGAAGAGCATATTATTGTCTATTTAAATAAAGAAGACAAAAGTCTGGCTCGGGAATTGGACAACAGAGGTGTTCTAAAAGGGAAATTTAGCCATTTAACGGTAGAGATTGAGATTGTTCCTGTCGATCGGGTTGAGGATGGGCCTTACAGCTATGCCTCTCTAGAATGAGACTCTTAGGCTCAGTAGCCGTCAAGCTGATCGCCACGTTTCCATAAGTATCTATAGGATATTTCGTTAGATAAAGTTATTGTTATAAGAGGGGCAAGAAACACTTAGCCCAATATCTGCAGAGAGGCGGTTGAAGTCTAGCTTGAGATCTACCAAAAGTAGGTTGCCTTGTATAGAATGACAGAGCCATGATCCGGGAAACATACCCGCCTATAACGCTCTACCCCTTTACTTCGTGAATGACTACCATACGAGGATGGATGATCACAGTCTGCATATCGTCACATGTTCCTAGTATGATGGCCTACACATAGTCAGTTGTCTTCCAAATACGTGATTCGTGAAGCCTTTTAACTATAAATACCATGATATGAACGCCTACCGAACAAACCTAACTGGAAATCATAACCGCATACATATACACTCATTCCCATTTTAACAAACCGACCAACAATTGTGAACACCATGGCCTCGTGGGCAGTCTTCAACGCAACCATGCCGTATTGGGAGCATATAATCATGACAAATACTATAAGCAGCACGAACGACCTCGAGCTAACTCTGAAGCATCTTTATGGAGCCTCAGGGTATCAAATTGAAACCCGAGAAGATAAGACTGTCATCTGTTTGATGAAAAAGGATCAGACTCTAGCTTCGGAATTGGACAGCAGAGGTGTGACAAGATGTTTTTTTGACTTTCTACAGATACCGGTTGAGATTGTCTACGTTTATCATGGCGAGGCTGGAGAATGACCCTTCCTCTCTAAAAATGAGACTCTTGAGCTCAGTAGCCGTCAAGGATCGGCTATGGGTTGATAAGTACTTATAAGCTATGTCGTTAAATAAAGCTATTAGCTATTGTTATGAAAGAGGCAAGAAATATGTGACCAAATATTTGCAGAGAGGTGATTGAAGTCTGGCTTGCTTGCTTGGACCCGTAGCTTGCGAAGATACCCAGAACAACCGGGCCTTGAGACTCAAGAGAGATCCGGCAAGAGGAAGAAAGCTAGCAAAAGTGCCTGTGCTTAGGCTGAGATATTGCCCTATCTAACATGACAGAGCCAGGATTCGAGTTCTTTTTCTTCTAACAATTGCTAAACTGATTCACTGGGTAACGACGGTTACAGACTGGGCAAGTGCATAATCACAGTTCGTGTAGGGCAGCGGACACCCTTAATCAGTCTACTTATGTACGCTCTACATGGTGATTAATTGTGTTTGAGCAAACGATAGTCAGCATATAAGCGGAGGAGTTCACAGTAGACAGGAGATATCACCAATGCGACTACATACACACTCTTTTCTACTCACCATAACAACCGACGATCAGAAGCAGAAATCATGGCACTGGAAGTCTCATTTGATCCGAACAAGGAGGTGTATACCTGTGATGTCCAGAAAAGTCGAATCAAGGATTTTGAGCGTTTTGATATAGCTATGATGAAAATGACTGGAGGAGGAGGGTGGGGGTACAATGCTGCCTATAACGGCGACACAATTACTGTCAAGACAAACGACAAAAAATTGGACGTGTTGAAGGAGTTGAAGGCGAGGGGAGTTCTGAAGTGGTGATGGCGGGTAGTTTAATGGTAGATGGCGGCTGTTACGCTTCACAATTGAATCGACTCGATTGCTTATGGATTTTGTCACTTACATCGTCACTTTACTTATTCAGAGAACTGGTAAAGCTCCTGGAGTATCGCATCTCGATTACTTCTTGTTTTCCGAAACAATTGACTCTTCTCCGTCAATCGTATGCTCGCCGCTCCTCTTTCCTGATTTTCCAGGTTGCCTCTAAAGGTATTCAGGCCGGATCGCAGTGCTCAGAGATAAAATTTCTTTGCGTTCCAAACTGTAAAGCAACTGAGTTTGGTCCCTTATTTGTATCATGTGGAGGGATCACATTATCGAAATGATTATTTCGGCAGGTGGTGGGGTACATATTCGTAAATACCTCAACGGTCTTCAACAACAGTTGATCGGCTTCCATAGCTCAGTTGGTTAGAGCGTCGTACTAATACTTCAATCTGAATATTCAGTGATGCGAAGGTCTCAGGTTCAAGCCCTGGTGGGAGCATCGCTCCAGCGCCGTTATCAACTGTTATTTTTTCTCTTTTTCTTTTTCTTTTTCTAACCCATAAAATCACTTATTCCTACTCGCTCCTAGGTACTTTTTGACTCAGTTGTGCATACATACCTTGTGATCAATTGTTGTTATGAGAACAGCAGATGCAACTGTTCATTCTAACCTTTTTTATTCTACTCTTTCTGGGAAAGACACTCTCGTCTCTTCGAAACGCCGAAAGGCTGACAAAGAAACCCGGGTCGGATGATAACGTTAACTAACGGATGCGGCTTCATCGAAGAACGCCGATTGCGGAGTTTGTCCATACATACGATAACGGCGGAGTTAGAGTGCTGCTGATAAAGCGACCAACAATTTACAAATGAAGTTATCACCATATGGGACAATACCACGTTATTACTTGGGATGAGATAGATAGATATATAAGTCGAGCGCTATAACTTACATGAGAGCTTCACTCATCATTTCATGCATCTGCTATAAGAACTCAACTCAAACTTGACTCAACTAACAATACCTTACTTGCACGATCAACATGTCCTCATCCAAACTCATAGTTATCCTCGGCGCAACAGGAAACCAAGGCGGTTCCGTCGTCGAATCCTTCCTCTCCGATTCGAACTGGAAAGTCCGCGCCTTAACCCGCGACTCAGCCAGCTCTAAAGCCCAAGCCCTCTCCTCCAAAGGCGCAGAAGTAGTCCAGGCCGACCTAGACGTTCCCTCAACTCTCACTTCTGCCTTTGAAGGCGCTCATTCTATATTCGCCATTAGCGACTTCTGGGGTTTATTCAACGAAGTTAATAGGTCTAGGGCGAAACCTGGACAGTCTCTTAATGAGTGGGCTGCGGAACATGAGGAGCAGCAACTTAAGAATGTAATCGATGCTGCTTCCAAGGTTCCGACGTTGGAGAGGTTTATACTTTCGTCTTTGTCGCATGCTGAGAAGTGGTCTAAGGGTAGGTATACTCGAGTGTACCACTTCGACGGTAAAGCTCGTGCGGCAGAATACATCCCGAAGGCGCATCCTGATCTTTGGGTCAAGACGAGTATCTTTCAAGCTGGACTGTTCTTGAATAACTTCACCCAGCTACCCTTGAACCAACCTGTTAAAGTAAACACAATCCTCCCTCTTCTAGTCAAGACATTGTGGACTAACGTGCCCCAGAACGCCAACGGTGTCGTACAGTTCATCACAGCTCTAAACCCGGACACTAAGTTCCCCTTCATCGCCGCCGAAGAAGACTCTGGCCCCTTCGTGAAGGCCCTTATCACTCAAGAGCCCGTAGGCCGCAACCTCATCGCTTATAGAGGATGGCTTTCACACAACGAAATTGCAGCTGCGTTTACCAAAGCTACCGGTATAGAAGCTACGACTGTCAAGTTTGACGGAACATTTCCACCTGATACTTCTGACGAGTTAATTGGCGAAATGGCCGATTGTTTTGGGTACTTTGACGAGTTTGGCTATGAGGGTCGAGATGATCCTACTGTAGTTCACCCTCGAGATGTAAGTTACGACTCATGTTTTTTATGACTGTCTACTAATATTGGAATACAGTTGTGCTCCGCACCGAAGCTAGATACTGTCGAGAGCTACTTTAAGAAACAAGATTGGTCCCTGGTTCTCGGTTAATGCTACGGGATACTCTAGGCATGGCCATGAAGGGGCCGAACGTTGGGTCAGCTTAGTGGTGCCGCAGTCTGCTATTTACAGCTTGCATTTATCCATTCTTATACTCGCCCAGACACGGCTCTCACGTAGTAATAGCTAACACCCTGTCAAAATCTTGGATCTGGTATTGAATCCCTATGGTATGCCTGCTTCGACCCAGCTGCGCCTCTCCTCCTCTTAATACTTCTTCCAAATGATAAGGCGAGGATGATTCCACACCACGAAATGAATCTCAACCTAGCTAGACGCCAGACTCTGATATAAGAATCCGGCATGGCTGGTGAGTGATGATCACCTCAGTACGCTTCAATACCCTCAAAGCATATCGTCGCAATCGCTCCCCGCCTTGTATCCTTTGAACCAACCGCCACCTTTGTTCGTAACTAGCCGTCCCTAAACAGCGAGTTTCTGCAACTTATCGTATCGCGGTGTTCCGAGACCAGTAACAGGATCCCAGCCCTTAACAGCCTCAAACCCAGCGTTGGGAATCACAGGTGAAGGAAATCCTTCCATGCTCATACCGGGACAACCTTTTGTCTTTCCATCCACGATACTAGCAGTATTTGTTAGATACCAAGGACCCAATCGCTTTCTCTTCGAAGACTTACTCGGTGAACCCTTTGTAGCCGGTTTTGTAGAGCCACGGGTTGAGGAATCCCATCGCGGGTTTGCCCTTCTTCATCCTCTCGCTGTTGAGTAGGGCAACAATGGCGCCGAACGTAGGTGCTGCGATACTGTAGAAACGTCAGATCACTTGCCAAGCCGCATTAAGCCAAGTGCACTCACCTTGTTCCTCCGCCCTCGACCTGTTCGCCGTAAATCATGGTTTGGTGGCCGAATGCAAGAGCTGAAACATCGGGATAGGCTCTTCCTTTCTGGTCGTAGTATTTCTTGAACTTGCTTCCGTGCTTCTTCAAGTAGTCCTTGACAGCCTTGTCCTGGTACAAGGGTCGTTCAAAGAGTTCTGAAAAGCCACCACCGCCCCAACTTATCCACTCCTCGCTGGGGTCGACATAGACTCTTTCAGGGTTGTTTCCCATTGTGCCACCAACGGTCGTGACATATGGACAAGCACTTGGAAATGTTGGGAGGAATTTTGTCGTGTTTTTTCCATCATTCGACTGGCAAGAGATACCGACGCCCTGGTTGCCAGCCGGTATCATGATCGAGACACCACGCGCACCGATCTGTCCAAACTTGTTGCAAATCTGGCGGGCGTATTGTTTGGGCATGTGCTGTTCATACGATCCCCAAGAGATGGAGACGACTTGCGGAAGCTTTTTGGCAGGTAAGCTCAGGAGATACTCTGTGAGTCCAAGCCAGTTCTCAACAGACCGGCGAGGTAACTTTTGCATGCTGTAATCCAGTTAGCAGTACTCATATCTGTAAAGATCTAGAATCTTACTCGAGATCGGGAATGAAGTCAAGATTGGAACCTCCCACGGCGATGTGCTGTACTGGCACTTGATGGGCTAGAGAAACTGCGTACTGAGTACACTGGTTCCCTTCCTCCTCCCGAAAGCCAGGTGCATTTTGAGGGTTTTGCCCGCCGTCAGCTGAGGCATCGGAGAATGTGACACCTTCAAGGTCTGGGGCGAATCGTCGGAAGAACTCTTGAAGCTCGTCTTGTTGAGCAGTCATCTGAGGTCTGTTAGCTGTGAATCTCCTCGTGTAGCAAAGAATAACCTACGTTCTTGAAATTGGCAATCGAGTACAAAGCGCCTTTCGCTGCTTTTGGGTACTTCTTCGGAATTTTATAAAGTTCCTTAATGCAAGCAGGTGTCACCTCTGTCTTGCACTTCTGCAGGTCGACAGGTCCTGGTCCCCCATAATTCCCGTCGTTGGTTGGTTTGGGCTTGTCTTTGCCCTTTGGAGATCGCTTCACCAGATTAAACGGACTGCCTTCATCACCCCGAGTTTTATGAAAGCTTGAAAAGAAGGTGGTGGGTTGAATGGATGTAATATGGCGTCGGATTTTGAGGGGAACAGAGTATTCCCTAGTTCTCACAATACTTTCGTCGTCGCGAGTAAAAACGGAGAAGCGAGTGCTGAGCATTCCTTCGGCGTTTTCGACAGTCGTTCGAATGTGAAGCCATTCGCCTTCATCGCGAACATGATGATCAGGAACTCCAGCATCAGACAACCAGCGCTTGACAGAGTCCCGGGCCTTGTGAGAAGGGCTGAGAAGAGCTTTGGCAGCTTCACGAGAAAGGTGCTTGCCATACTTGGGATGGTCGGGGTCCGAGGTTTCGTAGAGGGCACGCTCAAGTAATTTGTGATCCTCGGGCTCGAGGCCGATAGAGAGGTCAATGAACTGGTCAGGGGAGGGAGAGTCTGACTCCTCCCAGCCGGCGGGTGTCTCATGCAGTGACTCGACCACAACTGGGACAGCCAGAACAGAGACCGCGCTGAGGAGGAACCCCCCAGTCTTGAGGATGTTAATCGCCAGCATCGCGCAGAAGTTGAGGTGTAAAAGAGACAGTAATGGTGATTTCAGTTTTGCTCGTCAAGATGAGCTTGAGAGCTTGCTGGTGTGTTGAAATCTCGGCGGAACTCGACTCTCTTTATATCAGATTTTAGATATAGTATTCTGTCTGATATCAACGAAAACTTCAATTCTACACCCCTGTCCCAACTGCAGTCGCGTTGGTGTTGTGGCTTTTCTCCTTCTTCTCATTGTGGTAGGTGGGCGCTGGAGAACAATATTAAGCCACCTTCATATTGTTCATGGCACGTACCTACCTCAACAACCAACACCACCACACTAACAGTCCTGATAGGATGGCTTTTGGACGTCACTCCTGCCCTGCCGGGCGGAAATGCTTCCTATGTCTTACCTGGAGTCCTTTATGTCACACATCATTTGCCAGAAGGGGAAGCAGCGGTCCCGTGGCGTCAATTAAGAAGTCTTCACCCATGACCCCGGTGACTTAGTCTTTCTAGAAGAGCGGCAGAAGCTGTTAGATTAAACAAGCCCACGCAAGATATTTATTGGCGCGGCAGGGAACAAGCATGTAATCGGACAAAGAATGAAGTTACATCTCTTGCCGCAAATTAATGAGCTGAGTTTCGGAATACTGTAGCGCTGTTGCTCCAGTGCTGAATATGTGATAGAAAGCCTGATCCAGTGACATACCTCTCATTCCTTACAGGAGGCGCTCGCAGAAGCAAAATACAGCGATAGTTGCGTTTGTCCTTACGTCCACTGGTTGGTCTATTCGTCCGATTGCTTGCAATGCTTGATATGCAACTTACTTCAACTGGTTTCCCCCAAGCTGCAAAGGCTCACCAGCCGATCAATGTTTCTTCTGTTGGTTTCTAAATACTCAATAGCCTCTTGGCGACAGGCTGAGGAAGTTGTGCACCTGCATCTTGCGGGGTTTGGATGCGTGCTTGCGCCAAAGCTTAAGCATAAGCTGAAGGTGAAGACCAATGAGGCCCTCCAAATATTGGAATGTGCGGCTGTTGATCATGTTTAGAGCCAACAGTGTTTCAAAGCCGATATCCCTTGCGGGCCGCATCGGGAGTCTGCAGTCTCCTCCGCCAAGAAGCTTGACAAGCGAACTTCCAATATCAAGGTTCTGTTAATGGTGACCATAGGAGACGATAGCAACAGCTGGCTCGGTTAGGTTACGTTCTTCATACGATACAATGCATTTCATGGCTTGCCATGTCGGACGACATTCCACCTGATCGACCAACAATTGTGATAAATTTTGGGCTCAGGAACTCGGAACACATTTAGATCTTTGCAAAATGCAAGCTGACTGCAGATCTGCAAGGAGGGGCCTCTTCCTACTGGTTGACATGTTTCTTGACGTTCGATGGAAGGGTAGCTCAAAAGCTTGAGGCAAGTAAGCTGCAGCCCTTAAGTCATCCGGCTACTGTGACTTCTGCAAAACATGCGAAGTCGATAACCTGACTTGTGCCACTCTAGATCACCTCCCTGGCCTTGGCTAGGTTGTTCTTGCATCCCAAAGCCAACGCAGGTCAAAAATGAAAGGGACAAAAGGCTAAAAGACATACAACAGCGGGGATTCGCTGGTCGTCACCGACCCAACTACTAATCCGCCCCTTACCAGCTTATCTATGGGAGAGCGGACGGGATCCCGAGTTCTCTGGTAGGTATGGTCGTATGTGATAGATTGTGAGGATAGTTGAGTATATGAGAGGACAGTTTCGACTTCCACGGACCCAAAGGCAGCGCTACATGAGCAAGTTTGAGGTGCACGAAAGCAGGAGTGGCCATCGTGCGTTTGATTTGATGTGGATCAAAGGCTCCGGACTGTCACATTCGATGAAGACGCTTTACATTTGAAAGAAGTAGATTATATTTGGTTGAAGTTGTGGCTTGTTGTGTAACTGTATCACATACTCGTATTCTGGTATGAAGGAATATCCGTGCTAATCATTCTTTAAGATTTCACGGGAAAAGACCTTAACCTGAGACAATCATGTTGTTTGCTTGCTTGCTTGTCTGTAATCGACGGCTTGCCTGCATCTCACGCTCTCACAAAACATAGCTGAGCTCTGAGCTTCGGTTGCTGGCTGCATGCAATAACAACCTCAGGCCTTCAAGCGAAGCTTTCCTGCAGGCAGCTCCAAGCTTCAGGCTCCACAGCTCTTGCCCATTGACCCACCGATTTCAACAGCAGGCAGCACTCGCAGCCTCTCCATTTGCCGAATTTCGATTGGCCAGGATTCTGCCGCCCTCACAATCAGTAGCTCCACACCGCCCTCAGAATTGACTATAAAATCTCGTCTTCCTCTGCTAAGCTTCGCTTTCCTTTTCTCTTTTCTCCTTAGCTCTCTTTGCCTTTTGGCTTAGATCAAGTGTAGTATCTGTTCTTTTCAGTTTAATCTCTGAAAGATGTCTAAGGACATCAACATTGATTATTCCTATTTTTGGTCAGAGGGCGGTCTCCTCTGCGCTTGCGCATGCTTCCGCCCACAGTGTCCCTGGTATTACACTGCCTCCAGGTGACGCGAAACACTTTTGAGCTCCTCGTTTTTCATTGCTTACTCGGGCTTGCCTGGGTGGTGAGGAAGAACTCCCTCCCATTGTGAAGACGCCTTGCCGTGTTGTGTTAAATGTGTGGTGCCGTAAATGCTGGTCGTAAACAAATGCAGCCTCGTGCTTGCCGTAACTAGCAATTGTAAACCTCCCGTGAACATTCTCCAATACCGATCTCTCGACCTTGTGCTAGGCAAAGATCATACCCGTCATAATCGTAAAGACGACCCTAGCGTAACTCCAACCACTAAATCTCCATCTTGAGAGCCTCATCCGCAGAGCCTCATTCATCCACCCACCATCAGCCGCAATCATGTCCTCCGAAACTCCCCTCCTCGACCCTTCCATCTTCTCCCACCTCCAAGAGAAGCTCGACGAAGAGACCAGCGTCCGCGACAACCTCACCCAGATTATCCAGCGTCTCGAGCGCGCCATCGCCACCGCTCAGGGTCTTCTTTCTCGCGTCCACTCTACGCCTCGCGCCCGCTGTCAGTTTTTTTCCTTCCTCAGGTTTTGATGCGCAAGGCTAATCCATGAATGCAGACCCTGCGTTGGTCTCCCAGGTTGAGGATGCCATCAAGGAAGAGGTCGCTATCGTGAAGGAGCTGAGCGAGGTTGCTAGCCAGCACCCATACTACAAGTGCGTGATCACCGCTTCATTCAAAACAAGCATCAAAAATCTAACTGCGTGATAGATACAACCAAAAGTGGGCGAGAGCTGCACAGAATGCTATCGGCACCGCTGTCTACGCTGCTTGGCTCGGCGGCCTAGGCTCTGAGTCGCAGCCTGCTTCTCTCGGCCGTCTCCTCACCCTCGAGCAAGTCGGCGAGGTTTTCCAGGGTACGTTATCCATATCCACGGCCGTATGAGCACTCAAGCTGACCACTCGCAGTCCCTACAAACCTCAAGGACCGTGACGCCTTCCACTTCACCATCGAGGAGTACCTGCTTTCTCTGACGGACCTCACCAACGAGCTGGCCCGTCTGGCTCCCAACGCTGTTACCCACGGAGATTTTGAGCTTCCTCTCGTTATTAGCGGGTTCATCAAGGATCTCTTTGCCGGGTTCCAGCTTCTCAACCTCAAGAACGACATCCTCCGCAAGCGAGCCGATGCCGTCAAGTATGACGTCAAGAGGGTTGAGGATGTTGTCTACGATTTGAGCCTTCGTGGGCTCATCAAGAAGGCAGGCGAGGGTGACACAGAGATGGCTGCTGCAGAGTAAAGTTAACGTTACGAAAAGAAAGCTTAGAAGAAGGATGGCAGTACCAATCATCGACGACATTATAGCCTGTATCTAGGTCACTCGAGAACAATTATGAGATTTGTTGTGGTTATAAAGTCTTTGATTAATCATGCATGCCGCTAAAGGCATTCTCCTGGTTTAAGAAATGATCTGGATGTCTTGCTTGACTCTCAGATTGATCCTAGACGATGCGAATTTTGTTTACATTATATATACACCATGAACCGTCCCACCTCTAAACTCCAAGTCAAGTTCAGTTAAATAGACTAATCTTCCCCAAAGGTCGTTCTTAGTCATGTCGGAATGTACACTTGTCGCCTCTAGCACACTTGCCCTGCTGCCAGAAGGTACAAGGCTTCGTGCCGATAAGTGCCTTGTTCGCGGGCTTATGAACTGGTAGAGTACCTCTCTTTTTCCGTGCATCTTTGCCATCACGGTCGCCTCTGCTTCCATGGTGATCGTGGTCACGATCATGCGTACGATCCCATCCTCTATCTTGGTCACGGTCTCGGCCGTGATCTCTCTCTCGCTCCCATTCTCGCTCTGCGGTAGGCGGGGGCGGTGGTGGAGCTTGTTGACCTTGTGCCATCTGGCTCAGCATCATATATTGCTGGTACGATGGGTCGTTAGGGTTAAAATAAGGAGCCGCATTCGAGGCTGAAGCTTGTTGCGCCGTAGCCTGCGGTGGCTGGTTAATGGCTGCCAAAATCGATTGGAGTTGGTTCTCGGGGATTTGTGGCTGCTGCTGTGAGGGTGCAGCGCCTGCCTGAGGCTGAGCCGGCTGTTGTCCTCCATTCATCTGCTGCAGCAAGGCCATGTAAGGGGCGTATGCCTGTTGCTGAGCGTAATAGGCAGTCCAGTCCTGAGGGTTTGCAGGAGCTTGACCAGACGAGGCACCGGACACCGCCGATAACAAGGCGTTTGCCTCTGCTTCTGCCCGTGCACGGTCTTCCTCCTCCTTCTTTTGTCGAGCTGCCAATTCCTTGTTGTAGCCGATTTGCCATTCACGAACCTTCTCATGATCATGCAAAATCCATTCAGGAGGTGAATTGGCGGGAAATGGCAGGCCGGCCAGAGACTTAGCCACTCCTTCGATGGCGCCTCCACAAAGACGAGTGGGTAGGTCAGAGTAATGGAAAGATCGCCAGACATCGCTTGCGGTCAGGTTAGGGTCTCGCCAATTCTTAGCCTTGTCGGACTTGAGAATGGTAATTATCTGCTCTATTATAGCAGGACCCGCGACAATGGGCAGAGTGTCGTTAGCCATATTAACAGCGTGAGAAGTGCGCTGATGGGGTGAAGATTGTGGCGCCGCAGGGGCACCTCGAAGGTTACCCAGGATCGAATCGAGACGGTTTGCTGGGTTATTTTTGGCATCGATGCGCTGCAACGCCGAGTAGAGTGCACGATCAGTTCCCATCTGCTGCTCGTCACGCCACCTGGCTTGGATTTCCTGAAACTTGGCGCCATCTGGTAAGTACTGCGTCTTTTGCTGGGTGGCTCCTGCCGTCTCGGGCGGCGGCGACTTGGGCGTTGGTGGAATGTCAGCTGGGTCGGCGTATATAGCCATAAGCTCCTTCTTCTCCCTTTCGGCGATTCGCTCCTTTTCTTCTGTGGTGAAAGTAACATTTCCACCTCTGTTCACAAAGTTCTTGTTTCGGACCTCGGTTGGTAGTCTTGAAAGATCTGTCTCAACTGGCCCCATCCAAGGCTGGTAAGGAACATCGTCATCATCTTCCTCCTCATCCACGTCTGCGCGCTGCTTCAGGACCATTCCTTCGGATCGGTCATCGGCAGCGTCTCGAATCATGTTCTGCTCTCTGCCTTCATCCTCAGCATCCTCCTTGTGGAAGACTTTGATCTGAACGAGTTCGCTTTCCGGCTTCCAGGTGACTCGAAGCTTACGGCGAGCTTCCTTACGGAGACGCTTAGCCTTCTCTTTGGGCGTTTCATTAGAGGGTTCAGGGTCACTGGTTTCTTTAGGCTGGACAGGTAGCTCGGCCTTGGGAGCGTTGATCGAATCAAGGAGTGATGCAATGCCAGACAAAGCACTTGAGGCTGCGCTTGGAGTTGGGGCAGTAATTGTGCCATTGCGAGACGTAGATGGTTTTGTTTCTGTTCGTGGGGTCTTCGACTCGGTCTTGGCCTTCTCGTCACTTGCGGTCTTGACATCTGGCTTAACTTCGGGTTTCGGGACTGACTTGGCCACAGGTCTTGGTTTCCCTGGCAGAATAGAAGAAGCGGCGGCTTTTGCGGCACTGGTTTTGGATGCTGATTGGAGTTGAATCTTGGGTGTGGCAAGTTTCCTCATAAGTGAACCGCCGCCAGATTCTACGGCAATCTTCTTCACCGTGCGTGTGTCAGCTTCATCGTCACGAGCACGCTTGACTGATGTTTCCATGACAGGTTTGGCCTTGGCTCTGCTTGAGGCAGAAGTACCGGTATACCCAGTGCTTGCCTCAGGCTCGCTGGCCTTGAGTTTCTTGACCTTGGCAGTAATCTCTGACACGAGCTCTTTGACCTCGGCGTCGCCCTTGTCGGCAAATCGCTTTCGAACTGTCTCGAAGTTTGTTGTCTCGGCAATCTTCTTCGTCATAGGAAAGTGGGTAAACATTTCAAGAACAATCTTGGGAAGCTTTCCTGTAAAATCACCTGCTTTAATACACATGATCAGGGCATTGACCAAGCTTAAAACTAGCTTTTGGTGGCCTCCAAGGTTGTCCAAGACAGCATCATCGGCATGCTCGATAGTGGCGTCCAAAGCACGTAAAAGTATCTGCTTTTTTTGCTCATAATCGTGTCGCGCTCTGGCAAGCGCGTCCTCAGATACCTTGTCCTTAACAGCTTGGTCGAGTTCTTGCTTGGAACGGTTCATTTCACCTCGGAGCTTAATGAAATACTCGCCTGCCTGCTGAACACGGCTTGCAATGATGTTGGTTGTTTTTGCACTAGATTGCTCGATGTGGACTATTCCAATGGCTTCCCAGGCCGCTGCTTCAGCGGGGTCTGTTGGGCGAGTAGCAGAACGAATCTGGGCAACGTTAGATACACATGTCATTTGGCTTTTGAGGAAATCTCTTACTGGCTTGCTGCCACGTTCCCCCTCCAACTCTTTTTTTGCCTTTTTCTCTGCCTTGTTCTTGGAAGCTTCATCGGATTTAAGTTGCTCTTTGAAAGCATGTGGGTACTCTGTGTACTTTGGCCGACGTTTTCCAAGGTTCTTCATGGAACGATCAAAGTCATCCAATAGTCCCTTAGCCTCCAAACGCCTCTCATCCAGTCCTCCCTTGTCAGGTGAAGGACGATACTGACTTGTGAATCGACCCTGGACCTCACATGGGAGGCTATAACCAAGTTCAGGAACCATCTGTTTTCCATTACGATTTGGCTGGGCTACTAGAGGAGCAAGCTTGTCATAACTCTTAGGGGCTGGAAGCTTGGCTGTCCCTTCGTAGATCAGATGGGGAAGGCCCTTGATTGCGGGATGTTTGGCTTGAGCAGCCTTGGTGCGCTTGTTGAACTGGGCGATCAATTGAGCCTCCTCAGGAGTAGGAGTTGGAGCCTGCAGACTATCGATATCGTCCACCTTCTTCACTGCAGGAGAACCAACAGGTGAGTCGATATATGTCGCAGCAGGCTCGGGCGTCGGGGTATCAGGAGCACTCTTCACAACCCGCTTCCTTTTCTTAACAGCAGGCTCATTCGTAACCTGTGGGGCGATACCCGTTTCTTGACCGTTAACAGGCTGAGGAACCAGGTATGGGTTGTTGGCAGTGGGTGGTGACGAGGCATTAGCGATGAAGTGTGGCTGTTGCTGATGCATCTGTTGCTGAAAGTTTTGAGCAGACAAAGGCTGTGAAGTTTGAGGGTATGCGATAGGCTGTTTGGGGGCGAAATGTGGCTGAGAATGAGGTTGGATAGGCTGCGGTTGTTGCTGAGAAGCATGCTGCTGTTGGTGCTGTTGCGGAGGCTGTTGACGAGCTTGATGTGGCTGCTGAAAGTTAAGTTGGTCATTTGGTCGAGGCTGGGGAGTCTGGCCATTAACTGGCGGCGAAAAAGCAGGCTGATTGTATTGCTGCTGGTTCTGAACAGGAGACTGTTGAGGCGGTCGACTAAAGCTATGGCCCTGGTGGCCCTGGGCGAAGGCTGGGGGCATGGCCTCGAATTGTTGTACTGGCGTATGACTTTGCTGCCGACTTGTTGGCTGAGGCATCACATGAGGCTGAGAAAATTGCTGGATGGGAGATTCAAAGGATGACTCGCTAGGTGGTGCCATAGAGTACGGGAAATTAGAGGAATGAGGATGACCCGAAAGCTGGCCCATACCAGCCATAGCATTATCAAGGTTCATCTTCCCGTGCTGGCCATAGATATCAGGATGTATGCTACTGAAATCTGTATCCATTACATCTGATGTCTGTTGTGAAAATTGCTGGTTCATTGACAGAGAGTCATGGCCGGGGTGGTAGCCTGCCTGGTCCTGTTGAGAGCCATGTAAAGGTCCAGAAAGGAAGGAGTGACCTTGGTCATTGTCGAAAAAGTTTGAGGCGGAATTATCCTGTGGGTTAATTTGAGAATAGGCAGCCTGATCATTCACAGGCTGCGACCAGCCTTGATTGGGATCAAATTGGCCATTTTGTGCAGAGAACCCATAGTTGTTATGCCATTGATGCGGTGCCTCGTCAGCGCCGTTTTGGCCATTGTTTGACCAAGACTGCATCTTGTGTTGATGCTATGTTTGAGTAACGATAGCTACTACAGCACAGCAGCAATACGACCAGCACGATCAATTAGTTTTAACAGCTTTACGAGCTAAACCATTGTGTTAGCAATCTTTACTATTTTGAAATGTATTCCTGCAAGCAATGCAGAAGGATGAGGTTGATGAAACAACGATGAAAGGAAAGAAGAGGTGCGATGTGACAAGCTGCAGCTAGGCGTTGATGTAGCCCGTGATTGTAGCAATCATTGGCGTATCAAGCTTGTAAAGAAAAAAGGTACTAACATGGAGAATTAAGCTGGAAAGTAACTTTATGCAGGTGTCTTTCTGTTAGGGGAAAGCTGTCGGCTATCGCAGCTGCAGGCGGCCCACCACAAGGACACGCTAGTCGATAAACGGATGATCTGGCAGGGATCCGGGTCTTAGGAGAACAAGACAAGGTGAAGTGAATATGTATCTGTATCTAAAGGAAACAAAATAAATCATCAGTAAGGACTGTAAAGGGATTTGTTATTTTGATAAGTAGAGCGCGATGAGAAAGAAATGATAGATTATAAACGTGAATATTGCTGATAAAGAGCATCCAGCAACTGGCAATGGTCAAAAAAGGTGTCTTGCTGGTCGGACAAAAACTGCCACGGGTAACAAAGAATCTCAGGACAATTGGAAGTGATTAACTCCCAGAGCCAAAATTAAACTCTGGCCATTTACAGGAATTGTCTGTAAAAATGGAATCGCCTTGTCCGTTGTGACATTTTGGAGAGATCTTTGATGGTGGAGCCACTGTTTTTGAGATGCGTGTACACCCGTATTTTAGCGTGTGTAGTCCCTGAGATGTCGCTCGCTTTGGTGCTGAGGAAGCTGGAGGCAGCGTTATCGTTATCACCCAGCAGCCCCTGTACCTAACCAAGCTGCAACGTCGCGACGATGATCATCAGTTAGAACGCCCCTTTCTGACCTTGCCTGAATGCTCTTTTTTATCATCAAAAACACTTGCGTCGCGGCTTTTTAGGTGCGCGTTCGCGTCGCTTCTAGGTTGGCCAGGTTGTATATACCTAGAGTTCGCCACATGGGCGTCTTGGTTACCCAGCCACTGCAGCTTTCTGCTCCTAGAAGGCGACACGGAGGAGCTTTTTATCTCCAAGCAAGTCTCCACGACGGTCACCAACTCATCGCCTCGCAATTTAAATGCTGCAGAGAGTCCGAGTGGTTGTTTCCATTGTTATAGAGAAATCACAGATACAATACTGCTGCTTGATTCTGATGGGGCGGGATGACCGAGCCATGCAGAATGACGCGACAGAGGTAAAACGGTTGATTGGTGCAGATAGGGAAAGGGAACGGGGTCAAGTTTGGGCATACCCTTTGATTCAGAAATAATTCCTTCGACACGGGAGCTTTGTCCGTTTTCCTACCAATAGAAGCAGAAATATCCTATCCCATCTGTATATTGCGCGAGTCGCGTGGTGTTTACAACATTATCGGACGTATGCGTGACCTGTTCGGAAGGCAGAAGACAGTACAAGGGCGACCCGTCAGTTCGCCAGTACGAGGCGGCGACGTGGGCGCAGATGGGAAAGATGAATACAAAAGAATCGAAATCGGAATATTAAGCGCCCCTGGTATTTAAGTGCGCCGCAGTTGAGCGCCGACACAACGTGCTGTCGCGATATATGATGGAGGTTGATGAAGTGTCGTCGGATCAAAGAGAATGAAAAGAAGTCCCTGGCAGTTCGTAACTGAGAATGGAGCTGGACGTGTATGAGTCTGGCCCCATTTTTCAGGCACCAAATGCAATCATAAGTCCGCAGTATCAGGCATGAGGAAGGAAGGTCCACAATTCGTGCTGCCCTCATCAGCGGCTGGCCCCTTGGAACTCGGCGGGCCCAGCACCGTGGCACTTTCCATATCCAATCGTATCGGCGCTTGTATCGGTCCGTGCTCTTCCAGCTTGCGCGCCGTAGGGAGCTTCCCAACAGTCCAGCGGTGGGTGGTATTGGATCGTGGCCTCAAGTTGGCATCAAGCGATACTAATTCTCACAAGGAAAATTAGTCGTCCAATTTCTACCTGAGGCTCTCTTAGTAGCCCATAATCAGTTATTTCGGCTTGCGACGCACCTATAATCGAACTACAGCCAAACAGTGTCCCTCATACAGTCAACTCCTGAACGGCACATCCCACTATCATTGTCTTGAACTCTCAGGCGCTCCGACGTCATTCGCCAATATGGCGACCAAGGGTAACTCTCTGCGCGATCGCCAAATAGGTTCGTTATACTGGGTATTCAAAGCGCTGTTTGTTCTTCTGCTAATGCTTTAGTAGCCTCGCTTAAGAAAATCCTCAACCTGAACGAGACCGTCGAATCCTCCGAAGCGGACGAGGCGCATGCTAATGGTCTGCTTGCACCTGTTGCGCCCATCCTTGACGCCGATGGCAACCCTATCTGGAAAGTCTTGGTCTTTGACGACCTTGGTCGAGATGTCATCAGCAGTGTCATGCGTGTCAGCGACTTGCGCGCAATGGGTGTAACAATGCATTTGTAAGTTGACAAGCACGAAGAAGAAGCCAAATACTGATATAATTGTGCAGGCATATTGGCGGCGCAAGACATCCCATTCCCGATGTTCCTGTCATTTACCTCCTCGAACCGAATGCGCAAAACCTACAGGCTATCACTTCCGACTTACAGAAAGAACTCTACACTCCCGCTTACATCAACTTCCTCTCTTCCCTCCCCCGTCCGCTCCTCGAGGAGTTTGCTACACAAACAGCAACGGCCGGCACATCTGAGCATATCGCCCAGCTGTTTGACCAGTATTTGAACTTTATTGTGGCTGAGCCAGACTTGTTCAGCTTGGGGATGCAAAAGGAGCATACATATTGGGCTCTGAACAGTGCAGCCACGAGCGATGAGGAGCTCGATCGAGTGGTGGACAATATCGTTAGCGGTCTCTTCAGTGTGATCGCTACCATGGGTATGTCGCCGGTTTGGCTTGGAAACTCATATGCTCATACTTCACAGGTGTTATTCCTATCATTCGATGTCCAAAGGGTGCCGCTGCCGAGATGGTCGCTGCTCGACTTGATCGCAAGCTTCGAGACCACATCCTCAACTCCAAGGACAACCTCTTTTCAGGACCCCGGCCAAACGCATCATCAGGCACCCACTCTTCCCGGCCTGTCCTCATTCTTCTCGACCGAAACATTGACTTGATACCTATGCTCTCCCACTCTTGGACGTACCAAAGTTTGGTTCACGATGTTCTCAATATGAAGTTAAACCGCATCACCATTGAAACCCCTGCGGAAGAAGGAAATCCAGCAAAGGGGCCCACCAAGAAGGGCTACGATTTGACTTCAAACGACTTCTTCTGGACCAAGAATGCTGCCAGCCCATTCCCTCAAGTAGCGGAAGATATCGATGCCGAGTTGACCAAGTACAAAGAGGACACAGCTGCGATCACAAAGAAGACCGGTGTCACCAGTCTGGAGGACCTCCAAGCCGACACCAGCGCGAGCGCTCAACATCTAAAGGCGGCAATAACGCTGCTCCCCGAAATGAGAGAGCGCAAGGGCATCTTGGATATGCACATGAACATTTTGGCGGCTCTGTTAACAGGCATCAAAGACCGTCAGCTCGATAACTACTTCCAGCTAGAGGAGAATGCCGCGAAGCAAACTAAGGCTCAGATCATGGAGATTCTCAATGACAACGACAAGGGCAATGAACCTGTCGATAAGCTGCGCCTGTTCATCATATGGTTCTTGAGTACCGAACAGGAAGTCAACCGACAAGAATTCGAAGGCTTCGAGAAGGCTCTCTCAGAAGCTGGCGCAGATGTATCATGTCTGCCCTATGTTCGACAGTAAGTTTATCATGCAATCATTTGAGGTGACTTTGCTGACCAGGACAGGGTTCGCGCAACTACCAAGATGACACAACTGACTACCATCAACAACACTGTACAGCCAGCTCAATCGTCGGATCTCTTCGGGCGCTTCTCTTCGATGTCATCCCGTCTCACCGACCGCCTCAAGGAATCCGGAGTTCCCACTGGTCTATCATCAAACTTTGAGAGTCTCATCAGTGGTGTGAAAAACTTCCTTCCTGCTGATCGTGACTTCACTGTTACGAAGATTGTCGAATCCATCATGGATCCTGCTTCTGCCTCCTCTTCTGCCATTGCAAAAACAGAGCACTACCTCTACTACGATCCTCGATCAGCCAATGCGCGAGGTACTATGCCTCCTCCCAGCGCTGTGCGATCGGGTGCGGGTGCCAGCAACCCGGGCGGCATGCCTGGGTCTCAGGTGCCTGGTCAAACTGCTAGCTTCGGTCAAAGACGGCAAGGCTTCAGTGAAGCTGTCGTATTCACAGTCGGCGGTGGAAGTATGGATGAATATGGCAACCTGCAAGAGTGGGTGAGCCGCACTGGAGGAGATAGAGCCAAGAAAAGAGTTGTCTACGGCAGTACTGAGATGGTCAATGCTGCAGAGTTCATCAAAGAGGAGCTGGATACATTAGGAAAGGAGGTGGCATCATAATGCATGTCTTAAATACGGAGAATAGACTAATGAGACTTGGAGGTCATGGCCCAATACATGCGCATGAGATTTGACTATCATGTCCAGAATGTGAAATATCCACACAGTTTTTCCAGTCGACGATGAGACCTAGTACTACCCCAACTTTTTAAATTCCATAGTATCATCAATGGCTAAGTATATGGTTGTCTTGGAAGTGAAGTGACATGGGCTTACCCTAGACTCGCCGAATTCTGGATCGCTATGTCAAATCCTGCGAATATCAATCATTGACTATAGCGTAGTACACTACTAACATAACATGTCTTAAAATTAAACATCATGATACCTACCACCTGTATCTCATTCACAGATGCTACCTGAGATGGTTGACAAAGAAGATACCTGCACCGAATCGCGTCACTGGTCTGGGGCAGTCAGGACAGCTCCAGCTCCATGCCAGAACTCTGGGGTGTGCCTGAGCTACTGTAAGGTACGTACCGATCTAATCCAAGAACAACACCACCCGTCCTGTCCCAGTCTGAACTTGGTTGCGCAAGGCCCCAAACCAGCAAATCTTATTGGCAAATCCTGCTACCTCTCATTGTTTCCATTGTGTCAACATCACGAGCATCATCAAATCAAGTTTTATCAACAACACAACGCGCATAACCAACACCCCGAATCTAATATTTTCGCAATCCAGCGCGTTTCATTGACGATATCTTCGCCCCGATCGCGCGTCGATCGCACCCTCTCCCTCCCTCGCCATGGACGAGTCCCCCGTTAAGACTGAGGGCGCTACTCGCCATCGCGCCGGCTACAAGTCATGGAAGAAGAAGTACAGAAAGATGCGCATCGTCTTTGATCAGAAGATGCACGATGGCGAGGAGCTACACAAGCAAGAGGATAAAGCCGCGGCGCTGGTCAAGCGCTTGGCTGTAGAGAATGAGTACGCCATCCCCTAGGTTCAACTACGCAACGGTGGAGGAATTGACTAACCATGAACCCAACAGTCGTCTATTAGATCTATTACTCGAGATCAACAATTCTCCGCAGATTCCACCCGAGAAGCAAGTCGAGGTATCCCTTGAGCCACCATCCGACTCCAAAGCGCCCGTCCTGCCCCTGGACGAAGAACATGAACTACGTAAAGACACGCCAAGAAAACGTCTCGAAGACCTTGTCACCGGTGTTCCACATTCAACATACAGCAGTGCAAAGGAGACACTACCACAAATCGTCAACGAATTGAAGGCTCCAGACGGCGAGGCATTCCCTGCCGACTTCCTATCCGCCGATGACATCGACAACTACATCTACGAAATCGACATGGCTCTCGACACCGACGCACCTCATCTTCCCAGCCTTGCCCCTCGTGCTCACCCCGGCAACCACCAACCTTCACACCCGCATCTGAAGAACCCAACGAGTGTAACAAATTGGCTCCGTAAACACGCACCGAAGATATTCCTCCAAGATGGTGAAGCGCATGGCGACGCCGACGACAATGAGGGTGGTCACACCGGTGGACGTAAGACGCGCGGGTCACGAGGCGAGCGTGGTGGAAGAGCAAGCACAAGGGGTAAGCGTGTCAGTGCTGCCGTTCGTGCAGCTGCAGCAGACCGCGACGTCGATGCCAGTATGGATGAGGAGCAAGACTTTGCCTCAACGCCTGTCAGCCGGGGCAAGCGCAAGAGAAATAACGAGGACGACACGGGATACAAGCCCCGAGGCTCATCGACCAGGCCTACGAAGAAGAAGCGTAAGAGCGAAGCAGAAGGGACACCCAGTGCGCGCAAGTCGAAGAAGGATAAGGAGATTTCTATCGACCGAACCGACTAGATTCAGGTAGTCTTTGAGAGACAAGAAGCCGCTCTACTCTATACCAGGTTCAGGCGCACATAACATGTATTACTATCGAGATCAAGAATGGAGCCTCACGGACGAAGTCCGTATGTATGCAGCAACAATCCTGGTTTCACAACCGCATGCACCCACAATTGTGGTGATCCTTCCGGCCAACCGAGGGCCATCTCGATCGGGACAACTCGGGCTTATGGGTGTCATTCTCAATCTTTAATTATCAGTTCTTTTGTACGATCCATCTCCTTATATGTGCACATGCAGGCTTAAGCCGAGGCATTCCCCAGCGCGGGAACAGACAGACGGGGATAAAATTAGGTTTCTTTTGGAAGGGAGGGGATGGATGGGGACGGGAGAATAGGGAGTTCTTTTGCTACTGGTATTTCTTTTTCTCAATTAGGAATTATTTTGGAGATTGGGTGTCGGTTACGCTAGCTACGGACAACTACCGAGGTTTGACAGCAAGCAGTATGAAAAAAAGAGGCGTTTGAAGTGGCATCTTGCAAGAGTCAATGTGCGTTAATGTACCATTCATGTGAGAGAGGTCGGCACAGGGATATCACGATCCAATAGATTTGCTTTAAGCTTTGTTTGAACTGATGTTATGACTCCGTTACTCCGCGACTAAGAGGAACTAAAGAAGATTGTACTATGGGGATCAAGGAGTCATAAGTAAGAGACCGGGGAAGAGCAAGGTGAGGAAAACTATAAAGCAGGGCTGGGTATCCCATTATGTCTATGTGCTAAGAACATGCAAGAAGCTTCTTATTTACATGGCATCTATTCCTGTACCATATAGGATATATCATGCTGACCTCCTCTTTGATATCTTTGCTTTCACATATTCAGAAGCCCAACATCCTGTCCTACCAACTATGGAGGAACGCTCTTCATAAATCATTAGCCCGCTGCATGTGACCTTGCAGCGGGTTCCGGTGCATGATTGCTGTTGACGACGCCACCTTCCTTTCTGTTGAGGAGGTGAAGGGCCAAGAGACCCCAAGAGGCGACGCTCTTGTGGTTTTCAAGACTGGAGTGAGATGCTATTCAGATGGTGACAACAAATTCGACGCCGACACTTGAAGAGTTCATGAAAGAGTGGGTGCTCTTGCAGTTGCATAAGAGACCATAAGAGTGGAAGCGGAGGCAGTGATCGAGGGAAAAACTGAAACTGTTGTCGAGACGTTTACAGCTTCTCCTTGAGAGTCTTCTTGAGGCGGCGCTCGACAGCGTCAAGGTACTCGTTGGTGGTGGCATAGTCCTTGCGCTCAGACTTGCCAGTGGCAAGGGCAAGATCCTTGGTCATGATACCGTCAATGTCGACAGTGTCAATGCAAGCCCTCTCAAGGCTCTCAGCGAAGGCAACGACATCGGGAGTGTCGTCGAGCTTTCCACGCTGGACAAGACCACGGGTCCAGGCGAAGATGGAGGCAATGGGGTTGGTGGAGGTCTCGTTACCCTTCTGGTGCTCACGGTAGTGGCGAGTGACAGTGCCGTGGGCAGCCTCAGACTCGAAGGTCTTGCCATCGGGGGTGATGAGGACGGAGGTCATGAGACCGAGAGAGCCGAAGCCCTGGGCGACAATGTCGGACTGGACATCACCATCGTAGTCTAGAAATATGTTAGCATTCTCGTTTCATGCATTGAAGGATATACAGGAAGCTGAACGAGTGTTCAGTCATTCCATCGGAGCAAACTCACTCTTGAGAGCCATGATGTAACCACCGGAGCTCTTGATCATCTGGGCGACCATGTCGTCGATGAGACGGTGCTCGTACCAGATCTTCTTGGCCTCGAACTCCTTCTTGTAGGTGGACTCGTAGATCTCCTGGAAGATGTCCTTGAAGCGACCATCGTACTTCTTGAGGATGGTGTTCTTGGTGCTCATGTAGAGAGGGAGCTCCTTGTCAATGGCGAGCTTGAAAGAAGCGTGGGCGAATCCAGTGATGGACTCGTCGGTGTTGTACTGAGTCTGGGCAACACCACCACCCTCCTTGAACTGGAAGACCTCGATCTCCTCAGGCTGGCCACCCTCGGGGGTGTAGACCATGGAGAGCTTACCAGGACCGGGAAGGACAGCATCCTTGGCGCGGTACTGGTCACCAAAGGCGTGACGGCCAATGATGATGGGCTTCTTCCAGCCGGGAACCAGACGGGGAATGCGGGGGATGACAATGGGCTCACGGAAGACGGTACCTCCAAGAGCATTTCGGATGGTGCCGTTGGGGGAAAGCCACACTGGACATGCAAGTTAGCAATGTTCGTTTCAAATAAGCTTACTGTATGTCTAATTCGCTATGCTTCTGCTTGCTTCCCCTCATATCGCTTCTCCTGCATGTTCTCATATATGCGGGGTTGCGATTGGTGGGGGGAAGTAGCAAGACGCAGCGCGAACTAAGGCCATGCATGACGGGTATTGACTTACTCTTCTTCAGCTTGAACTCCTCAACACGAGCCTCATCGGGAGTGATGGTAGCACACTTGACACCGACAGAGTACTTCTTGATGGCCTCGGCAGCATCAATGGTGACCTGATCGTTGGTCTCATCACGGTACTCAAGACCGAGATCATAGTACTTCAGGTCGATGTCGAGGTAGGGGTGGATGAACTTGTCCTTGATGACCTGCCAGATGATGCGGGTCATCTCATCACCGTCGAGCTCGACGACGGGGTTCTTGACCTTGATCTTCTGGGTAGAGGAAGCCATTGTGCGGTAAGCGAAGGGGGAGATGGTTTGGATAGCACCGAATGAAGCGCGAACAGGGCGAACGGTAGTAGAGGTATAAGCGACACGGCGCAGCGAAGACGAGAAAAGAGATCGCGGAACTGAAGAGGCGAGAGCAGCGACGGGCATGATGGGCAAGAAAAGAGAAGAAAAAGAAGAGGGTGGAGGTTTATAAAAGAAGATATAAGAAGGGTTGTTACGGCACGAGAACGGGAACCGGACTCGGGAATCGACGCCGGGAGATTGACTTGATTCAAGCTTGGGCTAAGGAAGGTCCTTCCTTAGAATGAGGTTGCTCCTGTACAAGCAAAGCAAGCGCGGGGCGGGGTGCAACTGCCTGCAACAACACGGACGGGCGGTTGGTTTGGGGTTCGGAGGTGGAGATCGGGTGGTCGGACCAGGAAGGTGCCTGGGGTCTTTTTACTATGACAGCCGAGGAAGTAGCCGGTTACTGTGGCGGCGACCGAGAGGAAAACCGACGATGCGATGCGATGCGAAGAATATGGGGTAAGTTAATGTGACCTTCCCCCAATGAGACGGGGTGAATTTGATTGAATGAGACGCCGCTAGTCGATGCGTTTGAAGCTGGGGGAATCGTCAGGTGTTAGTTTAACAGTTGCGCGAGTAATAAGCTGCACCAGAAGGAGGGGGAATAATGGTATGAGACGATCTATGTTTGAGTTGAGTCTCCTGGATAAAATATTTGCCTCCTTCCTGTCTTTCTTGAGGGGTGCGAAAGGCGAAACTCTCATGAAATGCAAAGTCTAGAAAGGACAGCAACGATGACTTCTCGTTGGTCCATGACGATGCAATATAGGTAATAGTAGGTATCATGACAGGTCTTTGTGGCTGACCACTGACCTCTCATGGAGCTAACAAATGGCATGACATGACCTGACTGGAAAGCTGCACTTACAATACCGTACTCGAACGAAACGTCGTCTTCTGCACAATAAATTCTGCTGATGAGTTGAAGCTGCTGGCAAGAGGTGATGGTGATGCAAAGATGGGAATTCAGCCAAAATAGAGGAAAAGAACTCAAAGGATATTCATGTTAATTCTTCCGACAACGGCCTTCCGAAGACGGATACTGCGGGATAATAGACATGGCTGACATGATCTTTTTAGACAATCGCATGCTATGACAGGGGTTTATCGTCCCTCTATCTAAAGTGTCTACATATGACGTTTCCGTACCATACATGAAGCTCAACCTACGCTCTGTTCTTGAATCTCACGATACTTTTCTAGAGTCTTGAGATGCTCACAAACCCCATCATGTCTCCCCCAACAGTTAGGGCGTGTCTCGAGTATTCTCCATGCTCTTCTTGCCAGGTTCTTTTGGGGATGAGGCTCGGTACCTGACCGAGCTGGGGCACTTCATCAAGAGCTGCAAGCAGAGAGAAAAAGCCGCTAGTCAGTCCCAGTCCCAGCCTCGACGGTTGCTTAGCGCTAGTGTTGATGGGTTCCGTACTTGGTTCCCCGCTTCAGTGGGGGAAGCAGAAGCCATGTCTTTCTTGGCTTTCAATTAGGCACGCATCTCGTGCATGACAGCTGCTCTCGTTTTTGCCTCATCTCGGTGTTGTTATTGCCGAGGACCAATGCCTCACACGACATTGTAGTACTTTTATACGTTCAATAGTGACATGTCGGCTTGAGCTATAAATATGTTTGTGACAGACCGGTTCTTGGACATCACTGTCTGAGAACTAATCCAGCACTTTCAGATATCTCAATTCTTCAGCGCTGCTACTAAACTCAATTGACACTTGACCGGGATTAATAGTTCACGGAGCTCTGCATCTCGGCGCGGCACGCATCTCCGTTCTCGGTCTCGGATCTCCGGTCGGAGTATCCACTCTCCGCGCCGTCATCGGGGAGAGCATATTGCTTCACGGTCAAAGTCCGAGCAAGAACAAAAGGAATGTAATGCCGAGCCATATTTTGCACTTCTAGACTGATAAGGATCATAATGGCAGCGATTCTCTTAAACACAACATGACGTCTCTTTGTTGTTTGACTCCTTTTCCTCCTAACAGCATGCTGCTATAAATCTTCTGACAAGTACTATCATGTAACTCGTGCTTCGATTATATGATCACTAACGAATGCTTGACGACTACATAAACTTGCGATCTAGATATCCAGCAGACACATATACCGATGCCATCCCTAACAGAAAATCGATAAATGCTTAAGCATGGGTGATAGCATCGTGTCTTTTGTTATGTTAAAGGTTACAGGGTAGAATTCAATGTACTACAGATTACATACCACCAAACGATGTGTAGGTTAGGTATTGAAAGAGACCATCAATCCAATTCGTATATCATCTCGGAACATCTTTCTATTCTATGATACATTCCATCATCATACCATGTTTCACCCAATATGGACGGTAAACAACTGCGCCCATCTTAGACATCAAAGATCTCACCAGCACCTTCATTACCTCCTCTCCTGATGTCGACAATATCCAGCCTCCAGCCTTCCCAATGCTTAAGTGATCGCTTGATCTCTTTAATACGCTCGATTCTTTTCTTGGACTCTTCCTCTTGCGCCTTGCGGAACGCATCTTCATCAAAGTCCATATCATCATCTTCGAGAAATTCGTCATCACCACCTCCAGCAAGTGCATTGAGACCGCTTGTGAAGAAGTCACCAATACCTCCGGGACCAGACTTCCGTCGCCCGGTTGGAGATAGAGGGTTTCCAGTAGAGAGGTCCACGTCCTGGAAACCTGGGCTGGTTGCCTCCAATTCACGGCGCTTTTCAATCCATGCTCCACTTCGAAGTTCGTGAACTTCGCTTTCAAGAGCACGGATCTTCCTCTCGAGCTTTTGTCGTTCCTCATCCTCAAGCTCATCAACACCTTCATCGTCCAATCCGCCGCCACCTTCCAAAGACTTGCGACTCTTGAGCTTCGTGTTTTCACTTTCGAGCTTCTCGACCTTTGCTTGCAACTCAGTGACCTCACGTTCCGCCTTTTCCTTTTCCTTCTTGACTGACTGCAAACGAGAATCCTGCTCCTTGTGTAGTGTGGTCAACGTCGTGGCTTTCTTATCCAGTGCTTCCACCTTCTTCTCAAGCTCGTCGCGCGCGTTCTTGACTTCTTCGAGTTCATGCTCGAGCGTCTTCACCTTGGTTTCGGCACTCGTTCTTTCGCTACCCTCGCGTACTGCCTTCTCTGCTGTTCTCTCGAGGTTGCGCTTGAGGTCCTGGAGCTCGCGCTGAGCCTTGCCTGCTGCAGCCTCAGCACGGGCGAGTTTGTCCTCAAGAGCAGTGACCTGCTCCTTTTCCGATGTTGATCCGCTGGCGTGACGCTCAGCCTGTGCTCTGAGTTTCGAAATCTCAATCTCCATGGACTCGATGGTTGCTGTCTTGGCCTCCAACTCAGCTTTGAAATCCGCTGGTGGTGTAGCCATTGACACGGATTGGCGATGGCCATGACCTGGCCCACGCGACACCTGTTGTTGGAGCTGAGAATTCTGACGTTCGAGTGAGGCTAACTGGCTCTTCTGTTGAACGGTTAGTGGGCTCAAAAGCAAGCCACAGACCTGCCACTTACCAAGCTGTCCCAAAGGCCATCATCGTGACGGCCGGTCCTGACAGGTTCCTCACCCTCGGCCTCGCGGATATCAGCCAACTCATTTTCGGCTTTCTGCCACCTCTTCTCTGAATCGGCAGCCTCCTTAGACAAGCGCTTGTTTTCCTTCTCTAGCTCTTCAATCCGAGCCATGTGCTTTCTGTAGATATCCGGTGCAGTTTCGCTGTTAGGGCTAAATGGAGATGCTGCCCCTCCTGAAGGAATAGAGCCGGCGCGGAAAGACGTTGACCTCAGCTTTGACTGCTGTGCCAGGGATGGGGTAGCTGCAGCCGAGTTCTCATCGTCGCTATCGCTCTCACTCTCACTGTCGCTGTCGCTATCACTATCGTCTTCGTCTTTGGTTTCGATTTTAAGAGGCTTCTTCGCGTCTGTGGCAGGCGCCTTTGCTGGCTTATCCTCCGTCTTCTCCTTAACTGGTTCTTCGGCGGGTTTCTCTTCGACTGCAGGGGCGTCTTCGACCTTCTCCTCAACAGGTTCGGGCGCAGGGGTCTCAGGTGATTCTGCCTTCGTTTGTTTGGCTGGAGTACCCTTCTTCTTCTTCTTCATTTGTTCGACCTGGAATCGCATTAAGTTAGTCAATTGCAGGATACCAAGGGAGGGGCAAACGGACTCGCTTCTTGGCCGCAGCAATCTTCTCCTTGCGGGCCTTTTCCTCTGCGTCGGCCATGATGATGGTGGTTGTTCAATGGGCGCAGGTATATCAAGAATTCGTTTTGCGCAGGACGGTCGATGTGGTTATTGGTGAAATGTGTCGTCTTGGCGCTAGATGCTAGATGCAGCTCCACGTAGGTTCAGGGACTCATGGAAGGGAGCTCCCCGCCGTCATCACCCTTAAAGCTTAGTTGGCCTGTGCGGGTACCGTGTTTATAGTGGCCATGGCTCTTAACTAACACTGTGTCACTAAGGTCGTGTAAGTGAGCATGTTTATATATCGACCAATGTTAGTTTATGCTCTAATGATGAGCAACAATATCTAATACTTAGATCTTTTATTCCTAAAGGCTCGTCATCTTGAAAGTGTGAGATTTCTGACTAGCACAGACTACCTACTCATTAGCAAAATGTATCACAAAACTTTGTGCACCCTTTTCTTTTTTGAGCACTACCTACATGAGTACTATTGTTTCATTGCGTCGATATTAAACTTGATCACAACTGCTCCCCTTTCCCGGTAGACAGGCACAGAACATGCCCATATCCCGGATCGGATGTTTGCGGAATCTAAGTGAATCGGAAGGAGTCCTGTGACAATGCTGCGTTGGTCCTTCCTGGAGACAGTGGATGGGAAGTTGTGTCGAGCAGGCAGTCGCCAAACCGGCAGTAACTGCCTTCTCACAATAATACAAGCACGTTCTCATCCCGGTTACAATATATGCAACAGAACTCTCGGTCTTCACTCGTCTTGACTCTCTACAAACAAGTTAAATCCTTACCTCAGATGCCTATCCCTTTCGTCTTGACATGAATTGGACTGAAGGTGCACTAGCCCGTCACTCCCGCCGAAAAGGCTGGGACAAGGACGCCGCCCGGCAAAAGCAATATTTTGCCAAAGCTAGAGCTCGAAAGAATGCTCCTGCATCTAGTAAAGGATTAGTTGTTGAGTCCTTTGTCCCTGATTACATCCCACAGACGGAACGACATCAAGATCGTCCGTCGATCTCTTCTACTCCTGCAAAGAAACAGAAAACTCCGAAAAGAAAACTCATCCATAGGCAGCAAGATATCAGTAGAACGCCTCACCAGGACTCTATACAAGGAGTCAACCTTGAACTTCCAAAGCCAGATGGCCATATTGATCATTCTCCAGCTCGTTGGACGAACAAAAACGACCATGAATCGGACATTGCAAGGAAAAGACGAAAACTGCTTGAAAAAGGAGACTGGACTGGAGTCAGTACACAGAAGCCTTTGATGGTGGGCTTCGCTGGACAAAAAGATCGTTCTCCGGGATCAAGAGGAACGAGAAATTTCCGACAGAATCATAGGTCTGTTCTGTCACCACACAGGCCAGGCCCAAACGACCGTCACAATAAGAGAACACTAGGTAGACTGGATCAAGACGAAATGAGGATCAATATCGGCAGCCAAAATCTTCGCTGGAGCCGGGATAGCAATTCAGTACGGAGCCTCGCCACGAGACAAGATCTTGCCGCTCACCTGGGCACGACGTCAGGCAGTACTCCTAGGCTAGAACCAATATCGCCTTATCAACATACGCCAAGTGCGCAAGCGGCTATGAAAATCACAACAAGGCCTCGAGATTCCAACATTAATCCAGACCATTATGACTCACGAAACCAAACATCCAGCCCTTTAGACACTGCACACAATGCTGCATATGGATACAATGGCCAGGAAGTAGATCGGAGGGAAGAACCCGAAGAACCAAGATTCATTGTCAACGCTCACACGCCTATCATACACCAGCCACAGCCGACCCGGAAGACACGATCCCCTATGCTCGACGTTGGATCTCCTGGAACCGAGGAGAACGTGAGCACGACCGCAGTTCTAGGCGCCCCAAAACGAACTTACGCCCGTATCACATCTGAAGATATACGATGGAACTTGTGGCTTAATCACAGTGCAGAAACGGCACCCAAAGAGCCAGACCGAATGAAAGAAGCAGATCATCCCCCAAGGCCCGTCAGTCCTGGTATTAGCCACTTTTGGAATTCGTCAGAAGACTACACGCAAACGTCAACTCCACTACAGAATGAAGCTCTACAACAGGAATCCTCAAGTATTTTCGGCGAGCCACAATTGCAGTCATCAGAATCTAGCCCGTCTAGCATACTTGCATCAGATAGTGTCCAGGACGAGACACCACATCCTGGTCCTGAGCTGCCTCAAATGCAGGTAGTAGGCCACTCACCGAGTGCGTCGACTGCAGTAGAGACTTGCAGCTTATCGAGAAGTCCGAACCGTGGTATAAGAGAGTCTTTTATAAAGCCTCAAAGTGATCCAGTTCTTCCAGTACAGGTGAATCCACGAATGAGTCACAAAGCCCAGGATCTGTTAGATCTCTTAACGGAAAACGAAGAAAGACATGGAGCGTCAATTGAAAAGCAAGTTGACCCAGAGACAATGACAGATGCTGAAGACGAGGACGAGATTTGGAAAAGGTTCGTTTTCGACGACGATCCTGTCGAGACCAAACGTAAAGCCCGTGAGGAGGCTACTGAACAAACGAAACGTGATCTGGGGCTAGGAAAGACAAAGCCTCTGTGTGCCATTGAGGATGCATTACTTCCTTCGAGCTCGGCTGCACCGCAAAGCGATGTTGCAGAACCCCCTTCGGAACCACGAGACCTATTAGCTAATAACGTCATGCTTAATATGATGAGCGATCAGATAGAAGAGCTGTTGGGCGCAGACCAAGACCCAGAGATGGAAGAAGATCCATCTTCGGAGGCTGCCGCGAGAACCGATATCACAGACACTATCGACTCGACCACGGCGCAGCCGTCCTCACCCCAGCCGCCGCAGGCCGATTTCAAATTCCACCAGCCGCAACTCTTCACTGGAAGACTAGCTGGTGAAGTATCCTCTAATACACCATCCGTTTCCTTGTATGCTCCACCAAAATCGGGCAGACGATTGAGGAAGCGCAGGGACAAGGGACGGCCTGATTTCCGCGCTATGCCCAACTACGAAGATGATCCAATTGAGGAAGACTAACATGTTGGAGACAAAGCAAGACTCTTGGCTGAGGAGTGACTCAGAGGTCAACACGGGCTCCAAAACCCACAAGCTACGTATGTGGTCACGAGCTGGAAATGCAGTGCGCCAATATCATCGCGCAGGGTGGCCTGGGGAGAACATCCGGCGCCGTGTAAACCGTACACTGCGTCCGTGGGCACAGCGGGGAACGCAACCTTGCAGGGCGACCAGGGTCTAAGTAAGGATGATCTGCTACTATTCACTTATCTCTTGTCTCGTTGCACAAGTTCAGGCCAGGGGAATTTAGTATTATGTCACACATAAAAGGGAGTAAAGAGATAACAAAGGAACTAAAGTTGTATCGCCATCTTCAAGCGAGGCAATACACTGTGGCTATCATGGGGTCTGATGTATGTGGAACAAAAACAAGGTATATGGGATTCTCTAAATGCGCCATAAATTCTAAAACTACCTAGAGAAGAGCAAAACTCCCACCGTCTATACAATAAAACATTCTATATACCTGGTTGGCCTCATATCTCTTCATAAACGTCACTGCGTGATCGACCCGCCAATAAACAATAAGTCTTATCTCGTTGCCTTCAGCTTGAATCGTGAACTCCGGTAAGGTCATGGTAGATCTATCCAAGAAAGGAAACTCGAAAGAAGGAATGGAAGCATGACAGAAGCATCCATGGTGCATAACACAGCCACGCTGAAAATCCCCGCAAAGTGCCCCGCTTCTAGAACAATTCTCTCAAGTCAGCCTCAGCGTGATGTGACGTCCCAGTGGGGATAAGATCGGCAATGCATGGGCGTTTTTTGCGGATCTCTAGGACGTTTGATGGTTGTGAGTGAGCGACAGGAATGATGGAGGAAAGGCCAAGATTGAGAATGCCTGGCACAAAGACCAGTTTGCACAAGTGCTGTTTCTTGAAGTGTATAGGATGCATGCATGTGAGGTCATGGACGAATCGAAGTCGTTTCGTTATCCTCGATGTAACAGTATGTATACAAATGCTGCAGCTAAGGCTACCGCTGTCGAAGCTGGGTTGATTCCAGATGATATTTCGTGTCGGTGAGCTATCAGAAGCAAGGCCAGCCTGCAGGTAGATAGCTGGCATAGTGTAAAGAGCCTCGGTGTGAACGGTCTTATTCGATATGTGTTCTCAAAAGAGTAACACTGTAGTTTCAAGCCATCAAATGCCAGGCTTTGTGGTGTCTTGTGGTTGGCTGTTTCGTGTGCAAGGCTGTGTTCCTGCTCACACACTTCAGGATCGGCTGCGACGCTTCTCCTTTCGCTTAGACTCGCAAGATGTCTTACACCCAGGGCATTCAAAGCCGTTCTTGGAGACGTAGACCCGAACAAGGCAGCGTGGGCAACGCCACCAGCTAGAGGGCGCATATCGATCCTGTAGCCAAGCCTCGTCGACAGCTGCTCCGCGCTTCTGAATATCTTCACGATGGTACTCGCGAAGATGGTCTCGAAAGTGGTCTCGACGGTGGAAGGGCTCATGGTATCGAGTGCATCGAGGGTAGTCACATAGGTAAACGTCCTTGCTCGACTCAGGAGCATGGGTGTTCTTGTAGTGACGTTGAAGATCCGCAGTCCGCTTGAAAGGGCGAGAGGTACAGCCAGGATGAAGACAGGACACTGGCCAGTCGTTACCACTAATTGAACAAGAGTTAGCGCTGAGGAGATAGGTGTCAAGCAATGGGTTGTACGTACGGTTCACTCCTGGGGACACTGGGCTCCTCAGCCCTGGCTTGTCCGGAGGAATAATATTGCTGATAATCTGGCACCTGTTGGTAGCCAGAGTAGTTCGTTGGTGATGAACCGTACAGAGCATAGGAGTTGCGCTGCACCGGTGACTCTGGAACAGTGGAAGCCTGCGAGCTGGCCCCAGAACTCAAATCTCTGACCAAAGGCTGGGACTGGTAATAACCGCCATAGTATTCTGAAGGTGATGATACCTGGTCCTGAGGCGAGGAAGCGCCATACCAGCCGTGACCGTATCCCTGGTAGGAGCTCATAGTGAATCCGTTGCTGATGTAGGCAACTTCTTTTGAAGAATGAAGAAGTCTTTCTCGGATGAGTTAATCAGCGATGATATAGAAAGCACGGGTGCTTGATAGGACGAGTCGATAGTTTATAAGTCGGCTTGTGAGAAGTTGTAAGTGATACAAAGAATATGTAGGTATAGTCCGCAACCAAAGTGATATCTTGATGGCGGTCTTGGAAGGGAAGTGAAGAAGTCTGTGGCATGAGAATGGATGGGATGATAATGGATTGATGAATGGAGTAAAAAGAGGATGAGAGTCGTGGTTATATGCTTGGGAGAGATATGGGAGAAGGGGTGCTTCACGAAGTACACTAGTACAGGGCAGGACGTATAAGTCAAGGTGAGGCTCAAATCGCACATTGGTCAGTGAGGCGAGGTGGGAGTCATTCGTGTAATACAGAAAAGGTAAAGGGCAGTATGGACTTGAAACTGTAGGGACTCCATGTACAAACAACTGCGGCCAGATCTAGTAGCAAGACTTTAGAAAGTGTCGTCAGGGTTCTAGTGCAAGTCCTGGGGTTGAGAATATGACCGGGGTAGCTGCCGGGGAACCCAATCCATACAACCCGGACCAACCCACGATAAGGTAGGGCATGATTAGCTAGATGACAGATGGCTAAGAGATAACCAGTTCCAGAACCAAGGGCTAGAGAAAGACAAGGGGGAATGGGCAGGACAGGGGTTTAAGGCGAAGCAGCATCTGGCGCAAGCTGGCTCGTGATGCGTGTAAGTCAATCGACACTTGTCAATTGGTTGGGGGACTAGGGTAAAGTCTAGTTTAATGGAGACAGCAACGAGTATGCAGAGACCACGTCAAAGCTGTAGGCGCCCTATCAAGAAGCGACGCATTCTTGGCCGGTGTCCTGAAGAAGACAAGATGACGGGCGATGCAACAGTAACAAAGCAGCTAACGTAGCTCTTTCAAAGGCCAGACAGAAAACTCCAGGAACAAGGGCACCAAGCTAAGCTATGGTGTGGAAAAGGCACAAGCTTCTGATCGCCTAATGGAGCCTCGGGTCAACCGGAACGGCGCAATAGAAGTGTATACTACTGGCAAGCCCAATGGAATTGTGCATTTGAAGCACTGGTCTGTAGTTACGGGAAATGTGCCCATACCGGCCTGGGGACTAAGCTTCAGGCGAGAAGTCGCAAGGGTGGGAAGAAACCCGTTCAGGGCACTCGTCTTGGCTGCTTCTGCTGCAGGTAAAGAATGACCGTTTGATTTGTGCAGTAATTGGCAGACACATTTTGGGGTCGGCAAGCCATGATGTTACCGGTTGGGCGGCCACTGGGCGTGGCAATGCCCTGGGGCTGAATACCAATTAACAAATGGTTCTGGCACGGGTTGGTGGGAATGGATGCGGCAGTGATTTGACTGTAGAGACAACAAGCGATAAGCGAATATTGACAGTCTGTAGAATAGGGGCTGTGCTAGGCCAGCTCAGCAGATTTCGGTCAATACCAAAGGTAAAGTTGGCTTGGCTTATCCATATCTGCGTGCTTGTGACCGACATTAGTGTTGTTCATCGCCTTTCAAAGAAGCTTCGGTGCAGAACGAAACAGCAAGGGTGTGTCCACTGGGGACGGTAATCATCGCTTTTGACTCTCGGTAGCGGGAGGAATTAGATCGACATGGGCCGGGATTGGTCTTAGTCCATCTTGTTTGATCGGTCAGAGCAGACAGGTTGAAAATGACGATGGAGGGATGAACGAGGGTGATTTGGTGGTGGCAGAACAACGAGGCAGGACAGAAAAGTACTGTACCTTCTGTAAATCTGTGGTACGCTGCAAAAATGCAGTGCACCTCAGGTCGGCCGGTACTGTACCTGCCCTGGAGCTTGCTGGGCTGTCACCTCCATACCTAGGTACTTTCCATCATTCATCGCAGTCGTTACCCCTCCTGCTCCTCCTGCAGCTAACCCCCTGCGTACCTTCCAACTTCCAAGGGGTGTCCTGGGTGACTGTGTTAGCTGCCGAATCCACTATTGCCCAATTGATTGCAGCTACTGGGTGCCTTCCTTCCGTTACCAATGGATGTCAAAATTAATTGGAAAGAAGACAGATGCTGATTAGTCTATTGCACCTGCATCAATGTCTCTTCCCTAATCCTTTCTCATCTCATCCCATCATATCACATCACATCATCTGCATCCTACAAACACTTTATGCGGTGGCCTAAAGTCGATGCCTCGCATTAGCACGGCACCAAACTACAACCACCAACTTGTTGTGCCGATCTCTGCTCACAAGCATGAGCACAAGCACAAGCACGAGCCGCAACACTATGGAGAAATTCAGGAGATGCACCAATAACGTGGCCGTTCCTTTGCCATAGATGTTGATCAATCAACTCAATAAACAATTTATTCTGCTGCCTGTTGGATCTGGTCTTGGTTATCCAGAGTCTGGGTCAGTCATTTCTATCGGGTAATGGCAAATGGCAGTCAAACAACCTCGATGCATCCGGCACAGCAAAAGCACAGACAAAATAAACCCGGCATCGTCATCCTACCATCTGCCACACCTTCACAGCTCCCCACAACACGGTCACTTGTCGTTTGACTTGTGTAACCTCCCTGCATCTACCAGACTCACGCATCACAGTCAGTTTGACATGTATCAAAGTTTTGACGAGGCAGCCTCTCAAGGCGTCCGGGCTGGTCAGAAAAAGATAAGTGTCTTTACGCCTGATACAGAAGCACAGGCGCCTTGTCTCGCCCGTACAATCTACCGGATCCTTCTCCGGCAATGCAGGCCAACGTTTGGAAAATTTCCGAAAAGGTGACTGTCGGTGAACTCACTCGACAACGGTTGACGTCTTCAAGCGAGCTTGGGGAGCATTAGTGAGGCTGACTGAAGTCTCGAACAAGAAGTGCACTAAGAGCGTTGAAAAGGGCTTGCTGGCAATGAAATCATCACCTTCGACCAGGTCATCGGACACATCCCCATCCGTGACAACCTGATCCATGCCATTCGCCGTACGGAATTAACGCCCGCTTAAGAGTATCTCTTTCTCGTATCCAGGGATCTGCGTGGGCGAAACTTCAGGCCAGATGACAAGCATAGAAGCCTTCCAGAAGCCTTCCTGATGTATCTTGCATTGGTTCTGTTTCATATCCCGGTCACTTTTCACGGCGAACGCCGATTCAGTTGGGGGCGATAGCTCTCTTCTCGAATGGGCCCTTCAACTTGGCGATGGATGGCAATTCGCCCAGAGCTGTGCCGCAACCTTGTCCTTCGTAGAGGAGCCAACCTCACCGACAAATGTAGCGCTGACGAGCGCTAACGAACAGATTGCCTTGCCAGGGCCTGCCTGATAGGCACATTGCAAAGAGCACAGGAAAAAGGCAACAGCGTCGATGGCGATGATGTTACCGAGGCACCCTTTTCGCCAGCCTTGAATTCAACGACAACACACCCTTTTGGTGACGGCCTTGTCGCCTAAAGAGCGAACGGAAATTATCTATGCTGTGACATTCTCATTCTTGATCAAGTCATACACATGTCAGCTCAGGCTCAATGGGCAAACAGCAGGTTCAAGACAGCATATGTAATTGCATCTGTGACCCTAGGACAGCAAGGATCTGTTTGTGCTTCGTTTACTCATCTGCGTTGCCATCTCCGAGAGCCACGTCGTTTGCGATAAAGTGAAATGTGCTACAGGTGTAGCATTGCCTTGCTTCAGGTGGTAGCATGTCAAACCACGCAAGGCGTTGTTTTGATAGCTGACACAGGAAGGAAACCAGCGGCTTGATGATGTTGATAAGCTCCGACAAGCTATCAGCTCCTCGCCATCAAGTTTCATTCTGTTCTTATACTTATACCATCTTGGATAACTTCGGCATTCGGAATTCATTCGACCTTTGGGCAGCAACGCAGTAGCTCCAGTTGCTGAGTTCTTTTCTTCAGAATCTATCGTTTGGAACGCCTTACTTGGGCTACAATCCAGACGTTACTGTATTGGCTGACACACTAAGACATTTCGGATAGAATGCCAAAAATGCAGACAATTACATGGCTGTGCGCCACCAAGCAAAACCTCTTCCTCGAGCGCCAGCCGAATATGAGGCTGCAGGAGAAAATAATGGTGCCAGCCTCCTCAACAGCTAGGCTTTCCACCACCCAGCCTTCCTGAACGTCCACAAGCGACTTCACAAGGCAAACGGAGCACTCACACTTGCTTTCATAGGTCGGGAAAACTTCTTATCCAGGGCTGCAGCCAGCCCAGCACTAGAAAGGTTCGTATTCATATCTCAAACGATGAGGTAACTAACGCCCCTTGTAGCATATTTACCTGTCCCAAAAGAACAACAAGAGTGAGGACAGGGAGAGAAGATGATGCTGCCGCTAACATCGACTTCATCTCTCTATACACCCAATGTGGCCCTCTCCGGGAGGTCACAAAACCAAAGTACAGACTGCCCGGACCCATAGCTCCGTTCCATTTCTCTCACACTGATCCAGTAGACGTAATCGTCAAATGTTGTGGGAATTTACAATCAAACATCGTCTTCAAGATGCTTGTAGACGAACTTAAAATCGGCCTTTCGTCGATTCATCCTGCACATTCAAGTCAGCACACTACACTTCATGCAACCGGGGGCTGCTACTTACCATGTGCTTTCATAATCGAAAAAGCGATATGTCCCTTGCTCAAAGTCCTCAGTAATGGTCTTGGGCTCCTCGTGCCTTTGAAACCATGTTTGGTATTGCTTATGGAACCGCCAACTTTGGTCCTTGAGAGCCTTGGCAGCCATATATTGCTGAGCGGACCCTTGTCTGTAGTAAAAAACGTAAAACAGGGTATCGGGGTCGACGCGTGAATACCATCTTTGGTCGTCAAAGAGGGCAAGTGGCTCGCGGGGGAAGTTGGACCCTGTTGGGGGCACCGGGACTTCGGGACGATATGACCGTGGCACATCAGCATCCACAACATCGGGACAGCTAGCCTGACTAGCACTCATCATGCGCAAGGCTGATGGCGCTGAAGGATGGTATGGACGCTTCCTAGAAGTCTCATACGTATCGACCAAATCTTGCAACGATGCTGGCAAGTGGTAAATGGACTCTTCCTCTTCCTCGGAGGGCTTGACACCATTGGATGTGCCATTTGTTCTTGCGGCTATAGAAAAGATTAGTCATCGGCGTCATACATGATTGTTGAGTATACGTACGCTTCGACGTTGTCGAAGTCTCTGTCACAAGAGCTTGCTTTCCAGCAGCCTTTGATCGCTTCGACTGCTTTGTAGGTACGGGCACAGGTGCCGGCGTAGGCACAGGTTCGGGCTCAGCAGGAGCAGGAGCCGGCGTGGGTTGCTTGGATTCTGGCTGTTGAGAAGCGGGCTGAGCAGAGGATGTAGCAGGGGAGTTGGTGGCGCTGCTTCGGGATTGAGGCAACGGGGATATGCTCGATGATGCAGCGCCAGGCGGCGGAGGTAACGGTGCAATACCCACGTTGTTTTTGTCGCTTGCCGCTGCGGCCGCGGCTGCAGAAGCGTACTTGAGACCCTCCCCAGCAGGCCTTGAGGGTACCGATGCAGGCTTCATAGCTGGTGTACCAGAATTGCCATTGCTGATAGTCGGTAACGGAGCATGCAGTGTTGCGAGCGCGGGTAAGGGGGACTTTGTCTGGGACGATGTTCTCCGTACTGGATCAACTTCCTTTTGCGCCTTCCTCGCCAGCGTCTTTGGCAAGTCAGTGTCGGTTGTCAGGTCCTCTTGCACAGATTGATCATCTAGAGAAGAGTTCTTCTCGTTGTCGGCACCCATGCCGTAGGTGCCTTCCTCGTCCTCAAGATCCAGTTCCTCGTACATTTCCTCATCCTCCATATAGTCTTCATTCATGCCATCAGACACGTAGTATCGGATGTTATCCTCCAACTCAGTGACCTGTTCAGGCTCGACTCCGCCATTCTCAAGGGATCTCCTGATAAGCTCTAACTTGCCCTGGTGCCACTTATGTCGTTCGATAACCCGTTCGACTTCGGCGATTCGTTCGGCTTTCGCGGTGTTGTTCTTGCCCTTCTTCATGGTTGCTTGTATCGATTCGCCCTCAGCTTCAAGGGTCTCGATTTGCTGTTCCAGCTCGTCGACCATACTGCTGAGGAATTCGCTCGCTTCGACCTTTGCTTGCTCTTTGGGATCGAGTTTAGCAGCGGCCGATAGGCCCTCTTTCGAATATGCTTTCGTCTTCATGGCCTTTTCTACTGCCTTGAACTTTTCCATTTGCTATTTCCACAAGTCAGGGTCAATAAAGAACTAATACAGCCTTGCTCGTTTTGTCAGCGGGTACCAACCGTCTCGATCAGCTTCCGGTGCTCAAGCAACGGAGCCTTATCCTTGATATCGTTGCTAGCCGCCCATGTTTTAATCTGATCCCTCAGTCGCTGGAGCTTCTTGATCTCGCGCTTGAGGTTATCTTCTAGCTTGTCCTTTTGAGCGGGGTTACTCGATTGTTCGATCTTTTCGTAAATGGCTTCAAACTCGGCCACGCCTTCGGAGACCTTTTTGAAGCACTTGTCGACCTCTTGGGCCAATTTCCTTGCTGCCATTATGAAGAGAAATATGCAGCCTCAGGGGCGCAAGTTCTGGCCGTTCGTGGGAGCTATTCTCGGTCGACTCCTTTATGGGCGTTGTGTTGTTGTGCCACCTGCCTCGCCAATCGGGGTCGCAAGGAAGGTCAGTGTGAATAATTAAACCAGACGTCGCGTATATCGATTGATGTCGTCGTTAAAGATAGGTACGTGATGATGAGGGTATCCGTTGTTGGGAGGTCCAATTCCACGAGCGGTTGGTGGATGAAATGCGGTTGCTAAAGGCAAACACAGACAGGCTGGCCAGCATTTGATGAGGCTTGTTACTAAGGTTCAAAGGTGGGAGGTCCAGTGTGGATTCCAATGTTGCCAGTGATCAGGCCAAGCAGCCGCACGGTTTTGATTGGCCGGTTGAGCGCGGGTCACCTGGGGCAAGGCGCGGTTAGCTGCTGAGACAGTTCGCAGGTGGAATTTTGGGGGGCTTGAATAGTGATTACAGGGGGGGAAATTAGATTAATATTTTACAAATCAATCAATTTGCGACAAAAAGAAGTCATATTGTGCAATACTCTTTAACAGACCAAATGATGGCGTGCTATTTTTTACATTCTTTACGGGGTAGATTCAATGACGTGGTTTTTCGCTAAAGCCGACTGTACCTTGCTGGGGAGCTAATGCCTAAGTGCCAGCATCTACGAATAGACGCTTCTCACATGACATAGACTCCCTTGGCTCTGTGAGGGAGGCTTTCAAAGGGTCCTTTTTCAATACATGCCATTGGGAGGATTTATGGTTAACGATATGTGAACGCCTTTTTTTTTTTTTTTGTACAAACTTTTGTAACTTTAACTCTGTTTGAGTAGTAAGATTTTTTGATGAATGAAGCTGATACTCTTGAGCGATGAAAGTGAGTGAGTGAGTGATAAGTTACACGGTAAAGTCGGAACCAATGCCGATCCGGCTACGGAGCAATATCTACATACAAAGAGCTTGACTCAAGCCCATCAGATATTTCAACTCACATTCCCAAATACATTCACAAAATAAAATCTTACACATCACAAAAATGAAGGGTGCGTGCATTTCAATAGCCTACGATGAAACAAGAAGGCTGGAGCTGAAGCTGACCAACCTCACAGTCATACTGCAGCGTGTCCTGTCGGCGTCCGTCACCGTCGACAAGGAGATGATCTCTTCCATCGGCAAGGGCGTCCTCGCATTTGCGGCCGTGGCCCCTGGAGATACAGAGAAGGAGGCCGATCTCATGGCCGCAAAAGTTCTAAGAATGAAGCTATGGGATGACGAAGAGGGCGGCAAGGTAAAATGAACCTTAATACCTTATTTCAGGACAGGCTGACATTATGTTTTTCTAGTGGAAGAAGAGCGTTGGCGATATCGAAGGCGAGGTTCTCTGTGGTGAGTATTGAGTTTGGAAACTCTATCCCTTCCGGCACATCCAGGGCAATGGCTGAGACGAGTACAGTGTCGCAATTCACTCTACTGGCTAGCACCAATAAGGGAGCCAAGCCTGACTTTCACGGCGCAGCCAACCCGGAGGAAGCGCGCCGGCTATACCACTACTTTGTGCAAAAGGTCAAGGCGGGATACAAGGAGGAGAGAGTCAAGGATGGACAGTTCCAAGCGTGGATGGAGGTAGCTCTCGTCAACGACGGGCCGGTGAGTTTCCCCTTGTTCCAGGGTATGTGCATGGTTAACAAACGGTATAGATCACCCTTGAGCTCAAGAACGGTGCTACGGCCAAGTCGGATTAGATGTGGCATTCTATAAAGGATTTACATTATAGGAAACATAGCCTATACAGGGATACAATAGAGAGGCTAAGAGGCTAGATAAAAGGGTCGGACGTCCGAATTCATAGAGCTAGCTGCTACAGGTTCGTTAATGAGACATGTTTTGAAAGTCAGCCGATGGTACGATTGCTGTAAGAAACCACATTTTCGGAAAGAGAAACGGCTATCAGCTCTGATAGACAGCTGAACGCTGTAAGCAACGACAAACACAGCCGTGGATATATCTAATTGGATGAGTAACCGGAGAGGCTGCATTGGTGTTGTGATACGATACAAGGGTTGAAATTCCGTGTTTGTCGATAGTCGAGGGAAAAGCAATACAAGAGAGGTCAAAGCGACATCACGAAGGTGCACGCAATTGAGTTTTTCTCCGGAGCTAGTCCGATCTGAAAAGATGTTCATGAGATTGATGAGTTCCTGATATTTGGTACCACAATCTCAGTAAGCAGCGGCTATACCTAGTCTTAGGCTCTCTGATTGAGTTTCCAAAGTGTTATCTGTTAATTCCTCTTTCAAACAACGAGGTTATCTTGAGTGTTAATGATAATGTGGCTTTAGATAACTATCTTGATATGATAAATCCCAACTTTACTATAGACTCTAGGTACTTACTCGGTCTTGTTCTCGTTGCCCTAGACTGATTTTGTGAGGAACTTGTCGCTTGCCTGATCCCTGTATATGCAGCTCATACGTTATGGGTTGACAACCCCTCCTCTTCATCCATCCATCCTCTTGCCCCTCCCCCACTCCGAGATGATGATATCGAATGCGTTGGTCAATATGATGTTGTCTTTTCCCCTTCCCTTTAGTGTATTGGATTGTTCGAGACAGTGAGTGCTGGTTGATATGTAGAGTTTTACAATTTCAAGTTTGTCACCTGAGACACAATCATATGAATAGATTGGATGCTAGGCCAAGCAGACTTCAAGGGTCCAACCTTAGCTGCAGGGTCAAGTTAAGCCTCACCCAGACTCACCCGCTCAGGTTTGTTTGGTGCCCTTCTCATCAGTATTACTTAGATACAATATGTGGTTATAAGTAATACTCTAATTTCTTGTTTGTCTCATCACCGGTGTGGGAAAAAGAAAAGATGCTCGCATTGTCTGCGGTTTTCTCTAACGGACGGGAGGGGCTTGACGGGCTGACGGGGTATGCTTAGGCTACCTACCTTATTCCGAGGGTGTCCTGCTTGTGCCCTTACTTTATGATGATACTGGCATTGATAATGAAACAATGGCCTGATATAGAGAGTAACCTGCATATTATAGTTATTATGCCTCAGTCAATTCAGCTCAATTCCTTGTTGTTGATCGGTTACAAGCTGTACCCTGGCCTCGACCAGCCTGAAGTTACCCACTTATAAGCGGCGGCAACGATCACTTGCATCGTGACGGAACCTTTCCAAAATTGGCAAAGGAGCTCCCCTCTTCTGTTTCCTTCTCTGCGATTCTGCCTTGGACAAGCAAACCCCACGTCGTGATAACTCTTTCCCTTCTTCATAACAAAAAGACCACTCAAACTTGTCTTTAGCGACTGCATTGTATTCTTGGTTCCTCTTCTCTTTACTCTCTCTCTCTTCAAAAACATCACCAAACCTCACAATGGCCACCGAAGGCGACTCCCCCGCGCGACCCCGCGTCTTCTTCGACCTCACAGTCGGCGGCAAGCCCGTTGGCCGCATCACCATGGAGCTCTATGCCGACCTTGTCCCCAAGACTGCTGAGAACTTCCGCGCTCTCTGCACTGGTGAGAAGGGTATTGGCAAGTCTGGAAAGCCTCTGCACTACAAGGGCTCCGTCTTCCATCGTGTCATCAAGCAGTTCATGATCCAGGGTGGTGACTTTACTGCTGGTGATGGCACTGGAGGCGAGTCCATCTACGGAAACAAGTTCGACGATGAGGCTTTCCCTATCAAGCATGAGAAGCCTTTCCTTCTGTCCATGGCCAATGCTGGTCCCAGTAAGTCTACCCAAGCAAAGACCCCTCGTATCATGTCATGATGCTGACGTGCATTACCCCACCAGACACCAACGGTTCTCAATTCTTCATCACTACCGTCCCTACCCCTCATCTTGACGGCAAGCACGTTGTCTTCGGAGAGGTCCTCAACGGCAAGTCTGTTGTTCGACAGATCGAGAACCTCACTACCCAGTCTGGCGACCGACCAGCCAAGGAGGCTGTCATTGCCGACTGTGGTGAGCTCACTGGCGACGCTGCCCTTGCTGCCGATGTGAAGCAGCCCGACGCCCTTGGCGACCCCTACGAGGACTTCCCCGATGACTGCACCGATACCCTTGACGCTGTCAATGTCCTAAAAATCGCAAAGGCTAGCAAGGATTACGGAAACACCGCTTTCAAGTCAGGTAACTACTCACTTGGACTCGACAAGTACCAGAAGGGTCTGCGCTACATCAACGAGGAGCCTGAGCTTGATGACCAGCCCCAGTCCATCAAGGACGAGCTCGAGGCTCTGCGATTCTCCCTCAACAACAACTCAGCTCTTCTCAGCATCAAGCTTGAGGCCTGGGACGACGCTGCCCGTTATGCCTCTTCTGCCCTCGATGTCAGTGGAATCAAGGAGGCCGACCGCGCCAAGGCCTACTACCGCCGTGGCTTTGCCAACATCCACCTCAAGGACGAGGAGGCTGCTCTTCGTGACTTGACTGAGGCCAACAAGCTCGCCCCCAACGACAGCGCCATTACCCGCGAGCTCAACGCTGTCCGAACCAAGGCTGCCGCTCGCGCTGCTAAGGAGAAGGCTGCTTACAAGAAGTTCTTTACTTAAGTGACATCTACCCAGAAGGCATCACGCAAAATAGAGGGCGTCGTTTTTACTCATGATGAGCGATAGAACGCCGGTTGTATTTACAGAATCAAATCAACGTGGACATGACAAGGGCGGAGGATATGATTCATCTTTTATTATAACATGACCCATGCGAGGAAAAGCGGGTTAGGAGTCGGCGCTGAATGAGATACCATCGAATTGCATATGTTGCAATCTACTTTATACGACACGGTGCCTTGATGACTGTGACATACCATTGTATTGATGTACCAGGGGCTGGGACAGAGCACCGATGAACATTAATTGTAATCAAGATGATAGTGGTTAGGCAAGCATGTCTATTGTTTGATCTAAAAGCTACAGAATTCCACCCTGTTTTCTAATACTCCCAGCACTTTCTGCTATTTCTTCGCCGCCAGACAACTCCCAGCGTTATCCCGGCCTGATACCTTCCAACCAACAAGACAAACTCCATTGCTAATATTTTACAGATGAAATATGGTTGAAACCATACCAGGAGTATGCATGCTATGCAAAATATGAACCACAATTCCCCCAGCCTAATATGATGAGAAAAAGATAAAAATGAAAATGTTGAAAAAATGAGTCAAGACATTGTATTTGAAAGAAGTTGTATTGTTCATTCAATCGTAAGAACTAGCTCCCCCATCTAGTCGTTAAGAAGGTATATGTATGTATAAGTGTGTGTTTGTGTTTTGAGTGTATAAATGGATATAAAAGTCTTTTACTTGTGGTGCTTTGAAGAATCCCTTCCCTCGGGACTTTCTCCGCGTCCGCCTATGCGCATGATACCGCTGAGGATCGTACGTCCCACGCGTCCATTCTTAGACTTGAGCGTGTTACTCGCACTCGCGCTCCCTCCCGTGCTCGCGTGTCGCTGCTTGCGATGTTCCCAGCCTTCTTTATGGTGGTGATGGTGTCGACGACGTTCTTTGCTGCGGCGGCGTTGGTTTTGCGCTGCGTTTTCGTCGTTGACTTCGCTGCCTGAACTTCCGGGTGGAGGAGGTTCGTAGACGTCGTTCCATGCTGTTGATGAGCCACCATAGGATATGGAGAGGGATTCGATGAGGGAAGCTTGTTCGAGAGATTCGGTAATGTCTTCTGTTGTGACGTTTGTTGCTGTTTCGCTAGCGCGTTCGGTTTCAACCTTGGCGAGACATGCGTCGGCACGTTCTTGGAGAGCAAAGCAGACATCATTAAAGGCGAGAAGCTCTTGGTCCACTTGTTCTTTCTTATCGTCGACTGGTTTGGCGTCTACCCATAGCTTCACAAGGCTCGCCATGTTTCGAGTGCTGTCGATGAGATATGGCAGGCTAGGGAAGCCCTCCTTGGAAGTCGGGCTCAAACGGCCAAGAATAGTAACAGGCGTGCTGTAGCCGGCAGGAACAAAGTTGGTGGTGTTTCGATCCGCGGGAATGCTGCAAACTTGATCGATATAGTCACGTACAGACTGTCTTTGGAGGTTCAAGAAACGGTTCATGGGTTCCATCCACTCCTCCCGTTTTCCAAAGTTGGACAAGTTCGCTAGCTTCTGCAGCGCCTTCGCAATGAGGGTGAACGTTCGTTGCGCATGAGGCCGGGGGTGATCGCGTAGAAGGTTGAACAGCTTTGGCGACAGAATGGCTGGGCAGATGAATCGTAGGAACAGGAATCCAGATACCGATGTATAGGTGACAGTACGCAAGAAGTCTCCGTAGCGATCTTCGGCAACGGCTCGGATGTACTTGAGAATGTGTCGTAGCTCTGGGGGCAGTCGGTTGGCTGAGCTGGCAATGCACTTCCACACTTCGGTCGTGTAGTGAATGAGCACAGTCCAATGTTGGTCGAGATCCGATTCGTGGGGGATTTTGCTAGGATCGACTTCACAGTTCGGGTTGATCTCGTTGATCTCGAAAAGCTTCTCTTGCAGAATCTCCTCCAGGTACTCCTTGCCAAGGCGGCGCATGTGGAATTCGAACGACTGCGTCAATAGTGAATTGCCACGGAAGAGCAAATTCGCTTCTCCAGCGAGAGATTTGCTCATGTCTCGTACGATAAGCTCACGATCAGTCGCTGCATCGACGGAGTCATTGGACTTAAGGCGACTGCTGAATCGATACTTCTTCATGGAAGCCTGGTTACCAATTCCATCGATCTCATCTTCCACTAGGCCCATGAGCCACTCGCTAGCATTACCCGATGTCTGGAAGATATTGAGGAATAGCTCGGATAGTCGACGCAATTGCCCGGGCAGAACAGCCGAGATTGAATTTGTCAATCCGGCTGGGAATCGGTGTAGTATGTCCTTGAGAGGCTCATACTCCTTCGACAGAAGCACAACATGCTCATCGTGGTTGACCTTGATCAGCATTTGTCCAACAGACTGATGCTTCTCGTCAAACACTTGAAGCCATTGTTCGCTGTCTTTGCCGCGCTCGAGCTGATCGAGAGAAAGGTCAACGGCTCCCACCACAAACTCTTGCAGGTTGCGTGTCCTTGGCAGTCCAACTGAGGCCTGAAGGAGGTTGCTCGAACTGTCCAGATTTCCTTCCACCCTCTTTAATACAACAGATAATAAAGGCGTACTGGGTGGCAGATCGGTGAACTCGCAGTCCTCTCTCCAGAAAGGATTCTTTGTTCCTGTCTTGGTCGTCGTTCGCGCTCGTACTTCGCCATCTAGTATAACCTCGGCGAGATAATTTCCAATTAAAGGATCAGGCTCCGGTCGTCCAGGCTTCTCGTGTATCGTCGGTTCAGTTCCACCAACCCCATTCGGCCTGGCCTTGATCTTTGCTTCAGTAACTCGAATACTGATGGTCTTTTCAAGTCGGAAGACCTCGCCTTCTTGTTCAGTTTCGATGTCGTCTAATTCCAAAATCTGGGAAGATGCGGGATCGTCAAGGTGGTAGATGTCCGGTACTGCAAAGGCTCGAAGGAGACATAGCCAAACTTCGAAATGAACTCTGCTGTCGAGCGCCAAGTAAACGGGTCGGAAAATGGAGAGGTGAGTAGACGATGAAGCATAAATAGGGAATATGGCGATGCAGTATTCTTCATCGAGTACCGTGCGATCAAGTTGTTGAACTGCGCAGCGCGAGAGCTGTGACAAGTCGATAATAGACAAAACAGTAACATCGTTTTCTGTCATGAGCTTAAATTCTCCACCATCTTGGAGAATGCACGACACCCGTCTCCACGATGTAGTCGGTGAGCGAAGATCTCGCGTAGATGGTCGTTTGACGATCGCCCGCGGTGAGACAGCCAGACCCTTGTCCCATAGCATTACTTTGCCAACCTTGATAATATTCGTTGGCTTATTCTTCTCTTGTGACCAGCCATGTCTCTTGAGCTCCGGTCTCATTGGCATGACCTGGTTAGCCGGTTTACCATTAGAAAGCTTAATACCCGTTGGACGTAATTGTTGCCAGCATAGTAAAGCCGCCAGCCATAAATCAAATTCTTCCATTACCCGAGGACATATCAAAATTTCAATTGGAGGCTGCTGGCATACCAACTCCAAACATTCTTTAGTCAGTTCGGGATAATCGACAGGGAGGACCCTGCAACCGCGTAGATCGGAAACGAGAGGGATGTGAAAGGGCCCATTTTGACCCGAATCAAACATGAGACATCCCTTCTCTTCTTCGATGTAAGCCACTCCACTGTGCCAGGGGCCGCCTGTTTCGCCTTGATATTCGATCTCGCCGCGCATTCGACCACACAGAGTTCTCATGAGCAGCAGAACCTTATTCGCATCATCGGTAGCTATGGGTAATGGTAGTGAATCGACGGTAGGTGGTGGAGAAATGAGAGGCGAGGTAGGCCGAGACGATTGCCGCTTCATAAGCCTTCTAGCTTTCTTGTCTTTAGGTGTACCTAATGACTCTCGGCCTGTTATCACAGAGTGATGTAATGAGTCTAAAGAGCTAAGCTGCGGTCTCAGTTCATCTGACGGGTGTAATGACCCCGATGAGCTCACACTGCCAACACGGTGTCGTTCTGATGTAGGCGGTGGTACGCTTCTTTGGGCTAACATAGAAGTATCCATCGTGCGCGTCCGAGGCCTCAGGCTACCGCTCGTATGCCGCAAGTGTTGCCTTGGCGGGCTAGATTCACTGCTTTCGTACGACTCGCTGAAAACTTCGTTGAAAACTATGCCCTGCCTGCGAGCAGGCCCGGCAGAGGGTATTGACCGGGGAGAGGTATGCTGCGATAAAACATCCTCTGGAGAATGCAGAGATTCCGTCGTCACGCTAAGAGTAGGAGGCGTAGGAGGGTCGACGGGGTCGGGGGTTACGGATCGAACAGTATTGGAGGCATTTATCAGTGTATTTCGAAATGCGGACCTCAGGTTGGAGGCGCTGGAGCGTTCCATCTTTGGATCCCTTGGGAGGTTGAGGTCGGAGGTTGAGGCTTGGTTCCAGGAATTAGCATCACTGGAGGTGCCAGATCGAGAGTTGTCTTGTTCGTCCATGTTTGGCGGTCGCAAGCCTAAGCCATTGCTTGTCCACATCCACATACACGCGCCCGTCCCGCATTGAGGTGAAAGAAACAGCAATAGTAGTGGGTTTTCGCTAATAGGTCGATATTTAACGCTGGGTTGGGTGCCTCAAGGGCTTTCTTTGTTGTAGGTGAGGGGAAGCGATCAATCGATGGATCCGTCTCGATGAAGGTCGGGATGTGTAGTAGATGAGTCGAATATGACGGTCGACCTTGGTCAGAAAGTGCGCCTATCGTGAATTGTCGTCGGGTGATCGATCCGATTGTTGAGAAAGATGCCGTAAATCAGTCACTGACTGGTTGCGGGGAGGGCTTGTTAGTTAGTCTGTGCATGGAAAGAATCGATAGAAGGACTCGGCTCGGTTCGAAATGGACTGGGCTGGACTTTAGACTGGACTTGTGTTGGTTGGGACTTGGGAGAGAACCGGTGGAGGGGGGGAAGGGAACCAACAGCTTAGTACTACTGGACTGGACCTATAGGTAGAAGTACCAGTGAAAAACTGCACTAAAACCAAACAAACCACTCGGGGAAAAAGTGCATGAAAAAGATGAAAAAAGCCAAGAATTATGAATAGCCAAGGTACTTACAGAGTCCACTATGTAAGAAATATCCCAATACAGAAATGCAAAGAAACGAGACCAAGATGAATGACGATAAGCGTGACTGCGCTCAGACGGAGGATGAGTAAAAATACTTGTTCAAGCTGTTTTAGACAAGAATCGAATTGCGGTGAGGTGAAGTAAGTTAGGTCAGGTCGACTTTGAGGTTGTGCAGTACAGTACAGGCTCTGTCACCAAGATTTGGGGGAGAGATTTGGAGAAGCAAAAGTTGCAAGAAATTCAAAACACATTCAAAACTAGAAATGATTTTGGTTTTAATTTGATTTAAAGGAAGGTAGGTACGTCGCCACGCACGTATCTCCCGAGTATCAAGTCGAATGTCATGTCTTTTCTGCTGGTAGGTAGACCAAGCACAGCACAGGCGCAGGCTTAAGCGTAACCGAAGAAGGGCCCTTGTTTCCCTTGCCAACCACCCTTGAACGCTGTCCTAGTAGGGGTCTTTGGCCTTTGGCTTTGGGTCTGTCTCTCTGGGTCTGAAGGGATCAGGAACCCAGGTTGACCTTGAAGAGTCTTATTAGGCTATAGTACAACACACTCTATCTCCAACAACTGCCGGGACTTGACACTTTTGACAGTTTGATCATTAATCTCGACGCCATGTAACTCTTGTTCGTTTATTGTCTTCGGCAAGGTACAGTAGCAGTCGGGCCAATTTAGAAAATCTGCATGCTTCGAGAAGCGGGGGATACAACATTGCAGTCTGCAAGTGGTTCTTTCTGCTGCCGATCCCCGGGCCCACGAGAGCAGCACAATTGGAACGCCATGCAGCAGAAGTCGGGCGAGCATTCCTATCCAATCATTTTACTGACTTGTCCTCTCCAAATGTAGGAAGATGCCGAGACAGGACGGGCCGTGGCGAGAAAAGGGGACGACCTCTTAGTTACAGACTGTTTCAACCCGACAACATACTTTTTCGCATTCCCTCTTCTGGGCAATTTATCGTCAAGAGGATCCAGTGGAGAACAAGTCAAAGTTAAAGCATGACTGAGGAAAAAGTAAGACAGTCCAGGCCCTGTAAGTTTAGATAGATCCTAGGCTTTGGGTCCTGGTTCATGATCCTGGCCTGGTTATGGGCACGCAACGCAGCACGCAACAGTGGAGGAGTGGGGGAGTTTGGAGAGCGAGCGGATCGCTACAACATTACCTTTAGCTTAGTAGTCCGTCACTAGAAAGATTAGTAGTTATGGTCTAAGCTATCCCATCCCTTAACGTTATGCTGTTAGCGGGCTGCTAAGAGAAGACGGTGTGGTCTATGTATACTGAGACTCTGTTCAACCTCAAATGCAACACTCCCGATCCGTCAGATTGGTTTCTTCTTGTCCGTCCTTCAATCTGATCGATAACCATATAAGCCATCATCACTATCACACAAATCCCTTGTTCGAGTTTCATCCCAAGTCGCCCAGTGTTTCCATCAATCCCGGTGTCCCTGTCCATAGCCCCATTCCAGTTACCAAAGAAGCAGGGATCTTTCGGATGCTTTCTTCCCAAGAAAGGATGACCGCGGATGAACTTTTCCAGTACAGGTTCATCTTGCGACTCTCTGTGGGATAAGGGACAGTAGTAGCAGCACCTGGATACCCTTATCCTGGGCAACGACCCGCCGGCTGGGAACAGGGCACGAGATGCTCAATAATACATTCGATCCAATCTCAACGTTCACTAGTTTCCGGACTGCTTCAGCAACTCGCAAAAGAGCGTGACTGACTCGAACTGTAGATCTTTTTAATAAATGGCTGCAAGCTCTAGGCAACAAAGGGCATTGAAGCTCAGTCCTGGCGTTAAAGTGTCAGCCTGCCTCCGGGTCTAGGGTGGGAATAATCAGCCGGAATGTCATCCGGAAGTCTCATCCTTTGCCCGCAGCGAACGGGCTGATATCTAACATCTATGCAACTCAAATTTGAGCAGCCGCTAGTAGCAGCTTCCCAGTCCATCACATCACTTCGCTTTCGAGTCTCAGACTCCGACTGGTGGATGAACGAGATCGACGATAATAAAGAAAGGAAAAAGCCAGGGGCAACTGGGAAGCTGGAATCAGAAAAGCAACATCAGTCATGAAGCTGGGTGCTAGTCCTAAAATTATCACTTAGACGGCAGTGAGTATTCGTGTTCCTGGCATTATATCACTGGGACTAAGATTTGAGGCCCGATATCCCCCACATGGCTCTCTCTTCTTGTGACCAACAGGTCTTGGCAAGGCTACAAACAAGAGAAAAAGGATGACAGGCTGATTGTATCTTTACGCCATTGTATCCAAAAGCAATAGTTGTAAAAGTCAAAGCGTAATCTCTTCCGTACTCGAACGTATTATCGTCGTCGAGGAGTCTTCTCCTATATTTCCAACCCCTGATATTTATGTAAGAGGCCGGAAATAAGCAGATGAAGTGATGCCCCTGAGCTTACGGCATAATACTTACTGTATACATAATGTCTATATCCTCGCAGTCATAGTGAATAAGCAATGTATATCATGCATATAATTACTCAGTATGGAAGTTGTATCCAAGAGTTAAGGCTGTTGGCTCTAACGCGGGTCCATTGTCCCGTCCCGCCGGCGTGGGACTGGGACTGGGACTGGGACATTCCCACGTGTCTCATCTGTAAAACAAAACCAACCTCTCAATCTTCATAGGACGGACGATCTTTTGCTTTTTGGCTTTCGCATTATTTACTGTAGCATTTTCGAAACCTACGTGTCAACTCCAGATCCTCTAGTTGATGGAATCCTTTTTGCTTTTTATGCCGCGATGTTGCGTCGCTTACACGAGAACTGCAGATATCATCTGCAAGATGAATGCTGCCCCAACACGGCAGATGTCTTGCAGCCGTAATAGAAAAACAGGGAACCAATCAGTTGAGACTATCGCAGTCAGTCAAAAAACAAATCTACTGTAGGTTGCCTGACAGTGTCCCCATTCGTGGCCTCCGTAATCAAGCACAGTCCATCACTCGACCCGAGAGTCTTTCGAAACATCAGCTCAGTTTGTATCAAGGCTCAAGCAACACGAGCACACCGCTTCTAACAATAGAGATTCACAATGGCTGAATCAAATCTTGCCTTGTGTTTCCAAGTCGTCGTCATGATACCGAGAACATCCATGTTCTTATGTGGTGCCACGCCATCGGTTCCAGGAATCTGCATTGAGTAAAGAATCTCGTCTGTGAGATCCACAGTCGTGTCTTCATCAGGTTTTCTCGCTTGAAACAACATCCATTACTTTTCTAGAATCTGGAGCCGGCATTAGGCGAGTGTTCTATCGTGATAGTCATGCCGCGTTTCAACAGCATCACTTATAAGATGAAGACCCACCATGTTGATGCAAACATACTATGTAATTCCACTACAAGTTAAAAGCTTACGTCTTCTACATAGTCACAGCAGATACATCCACCGTTTCAGAACCGGTACATTACCAAGAAAGGTTGCTTGTGTTCATTTGTGTAAGGAGACAATGCCTCAATCGAAGTCAAGTATGATAGTTACACATAACATCCATTGGCCGTCTTTCTGTCCTTACACCTCTGAGGCAACATATGTGAGGCCGTGATTCACTTTGGAGGCCTTCCCATGCTAGAAATCACCTGCGACAATAGACAAGGCCAGAAATGTATCTTTAATACTCGACTACCAACTCGTGGCAGCTTTTTTTGTATTTTCCTCGCGTCAGAAAAGAAGTGACAACGACCAAAGCATGACATATGTGCATTATGTCTGTATTGCGGAAAAAGTGTCGGCGCCCAGTAGAACTCTCTTCCAACTCCCAATCCCAGATCCCAGTATCCCCATTCCTCCCAAGAATAAAGTGACGATGCCCAGGGGGTATCGAAGTCGAAGTGAATAAAAGTGAAGTATAATCACCAAATGGTTAAAAGAAGTGTCGCATTTGCTTTCTGGATATCATCATTGCTCCCCCTCAGGTATCTTGCTTCAATCATACAGAATGTTGTCCTTAACGAAGGTGGGAGCTCTCAATTGGGCTTGTGGGACCGCTGCGGACATGGCTCAAGTCACTGCTGCCGGTTCTTCGCAGAGCTTGGCTCATTGTCTCAATGTTCAAGTCGCCCCCTGAAGGGTTGAGCTTGAGGTTGTTGAAGCTTGTAGGGCTACCCAGGGGTCTTCGTGAGGGGCTCAGCTCAATACCCTTCATGCTACCGGGGTTGCTCGTAGGAGGGCTTGTCTCGGGTCCTTGGCTAGATACAGGTGATCGGATGGGTGAGGGTGAACGGTTCATTGCCGAGGGCAGAGACGTGAGACCTGCAAGATGGATGCTGTCGCGGGAGCTTGCAATGCCTCCGGCCGGGTTGTGTTCGGCTTGTACGACATCAGCGAACGAGATGAAGGATAGGCGGCGGACATCTGCAGAGTCCAGAGATCCGTAGTTGGAAGCGTTGTCGGTCGAAACAGCGTCTCTGTTGGCAAAGGAAGCTAGTTCTGCTGCCCACTCGCTGGCAGAGGGGTCATACGAGGGCAAGGTACTGCTGGCCCCTGTGACTGTCACCGCAGCGGGTTGATGCGAGGTGTGAGTAACAATCTCGACCGTATCAGGGTCCAGCTTGTTGTTTGTGATGGCTTCGGACGCATCATCGAGAACGGGGGGAATATAGTTCTCGGTCTGGATGTGTGTCGGGATGGCCGGGGAGCTGGTCGCGATAACAGAGCTGTCTTGAACATCACGTTCAAAGATCTGTGAGGTGGCTGGCGAAGACAGCCGTGGGGAGCCGGTGAAGCCGCGACTCGGAGAGGTGGGAATGAAGCTCTGATCGCCAGTAGGAGACCAGGATGGCTGGTTCGAGGATAGCTTTGAAGCATCTCGAGATAGAGATGGGCTAGTGGGGTTGGAGTTTGCGTTGGAAGGAGTCTGGGACTCGTTTTGGGACCCAGTCTTGGTGTCGTTCGTGTCGGGTTTGGAGTCAGATTTTGTGAACGTCGAGGACTTCTTCTTGCCAAGACCAAACAAGCTACGCATCTTGCTCTTTCCGTCCTTCTTCGTGTCGTCACGCTGACTATCCGTCTCGTTGTTAAATTCGCTGGCTCGAGGTGTCGAGTCACCTAACCGCTGATCGTCTGATCCGGGGTTGACATATCGATCATCGCGGGTGATGGGGGCAGCTTCGGCGAGGCTCATATTGAGAGATGGGCTCACGTAAGGAGCTATAGGGATATACTAGTGTTTGAGGAATGAGAGTACACGACAAATGCTCTGTTTTTGCAAAAAAAAAAAAGTCGTTTGGGACACTGCTCAATGAGTGACAGTCAGTAACGAAGGTCGTGGAATGCAAGTTTAGGTTCGGCAAGTGGGACAACGAGCCGGGCAGGGGAAGATATAAGTAGAGAACAGTTGAAGTCGAATCAGGAAAGGAAAGGAAAGGCAAGGAATAAGCAAAAACGCAACCGAATCAGAGTCAGAAATGACCGTGCGGAACTGAGACTCTTGTTGCTGCTATTACTGCCGCCGCCTCCGCCGCTGCCCTTTGCAATGGGAGAAACATTGAATATTGGATTGGATGATTGCACAAACCTTTTGAGACTAATGACCTGTAAAACAGTCCGTAGCTCCCGGCGCAATACTGGGGACCTCCGTAAACAAAGACCCGCAACGGCCAGCGCTAAGGTCGCTGTGGATGGGGATTAGAGACCTGCTAATCGCGGTAATGCCGTTGGATTGTCCCGTCGAGCCGCCGTCTGGTCTTCGGATAGCGTCGATGGAATGCGTGACCGTAATGAGATTTGCGGTTTGAGCTAGTCGTGATCTTTTGACATAAAAACTTTTTTTTTTCGACAATGTCGGGTAAATGGATTGCGGAAGGCAAAGCACGCACGTCCTAAGGTAAAGGGCGGGCTGAGACGTTGGTACCTGATGGTTGCGCAGTGAAAGGGAGACAAGACTCGACCCGATTCGACAGGTACCAAAGGTTATTGTTATTGTTTTTGTTATTGCTTTTTAGTCGGATGCCGCTCGCTTCTTTACCTGTTAAAGGTAGGTTGCAGGGTTGTCAAGATCTTGGGTTTATACGTAGTCTATTGTCTGCCGAAATGAACTCGAACCAGAACAATGAGAGAGAGGGGAAAGACAAGTCAGATTTTGGGAAGGACCCGACGATATCTAAGGCAATGGAAGTTTAAAATAGGATGGAATGGAATTGATGGAGGGGGGCTGACAGGCGGCGTAGGTGGCTTTAGAGCTTCAATCTTTTGAAGGATCAGCGCACTTTGATCAAGGCACGGGATCAACTGAAGGTGTCTATCCAGGGCATTGAATGGGGCAATTTCGTGAGTCGCACAGGGAAGAAACCCACTGCCTTGTCTTGTCACTTGTCTCTTGCCTGCCAGGGACGAGAGATTTAATTGCAGTCCATCATAATCCATGGAATAGGTTGCGAATGACCACGGGACCTCTGCCAAGGTGAGTCAACGAACGACATCCTCGCCGTTGATGTCAACATGCCAAAACCTGCTTGTTGATGATGAAACAGGGAGATGCATCGAGATGCTATACATGAGAAAGGTCGACCACAAGGTGACCACGTTTTAAAATCTCGTCCTTTAAGATATTCTGTTGGCCGTCCATGCTGTGATCTGTGATCCTACATTGCATGTTACATATGTCTGGTTCTGGTACTGGGCTGCACCAATCCATCCATATGCATGCACTCGACAAGGGGACTCTCGTCCATGCAAGTCAGGCACCGGACCCAAAAGTCTAGGGACTTTGATCCCAATAACGTGAATATCAGCCCTGGGCTGCCTATCTCAGATGTCAAGGGACTGATCCGATGGGTTCAAATATCCCTTCATGGCCCTGAAATCTCATGATATTTCGACCTCTCCCTTACACACTTACACAAGCCTTAACAACATGTGGTTACTATTTCGGAGTCGATCAAACCATTTTTCTCCCTCAGATCGTACACCACTGTCCTTCCTTGGAACGGTTGGGTGACAGCGGCCATCGTGCTGGTCACCTTTCTTATCACATCCCGTCTCAGTAGTTGTCACCAACCTTAACCTGGCCATGGCCCCGCTACCACATGGACCTCGTGACAACTCTTTCAGGGCACTTTCATCATGCCCTGACGGGAAACTACCGAATGGTCTAACAAGGAGTAAAGATCCGCGCGTATCTACAGTTCAGCCAAGGTAAGAATCAACAAGGGATACGAGAAAAAAGCATCTGCCCTGATTTGGTATCGATGGTTTGCTTTTCTGGTCTCAAACACCATTGACAACACCAAAATAGCAATCTGCGATGCATCATTGGGCTTCCCTTTCAGCCCCATTTTTAGCACTCAAGCTTTTTGACAGGACGTCGAACCATGTGCCGAAACCCCCTTTTTCCCTGTCATAATTCGCCACTGATAAGGGGTTGCTGATCTCGGTCCTCCACAGTCATCTCCAACGGTCCCAGAGAAAAGAATTTGTAGATCTTACTTGCGATAGGGTTGGGAAATTGAAACAAGGGACTCGTCAGCTTGAGGTTTCAGTGTTATTGGAAGCGCGGGAGGTTTAATGCCACGAGGGGTCGACCGGTAAAGCCAAGAGGGGCATTTCTTCACGGTGTCGAAAGCCGACGTCATATGCTGGCTGGCCCTGAGCCAAGATAGGCCGGTCTGAAGATCTTCCGTAGCCGCCGGCAATTCAGTCATGTGATCTTGGAAGCGATACCCTCACGTGAGACATCGAGGATTAGGTAAGGTATCCTTAGGTAAGCCAATCCGTAGTGGCAGAAACTTCAGATCTTCGACTTCAAGGTGTTTGGCAGGGTCCAGCTGTAACCACACGACACGCCAATTGCCGCGGCCAATCGTCTTCAACCTGGTGCACGAGGTCCATACGAGAATCCAACACCTCGACCAGCACTTTCATTCCCTGTGTACCCCGGTCTCCTCAATTCGGTCGCTCAACAACACACACCATGGAGTTCCGAACTCTCGCACGACCAGCCGCCAGGCTACTGAGCTCTCGTCTTCCTATTGTTCCCTGCCGTGGTCACAAGACAACAACCCGAACGAAACGCTCTCTCAAGATTGCTCCTCACGAATCTTTCCTCCCCGACCGAAAGGCCGCTTTCCCCGCCTCCGACGAAATCATCTACAACCCTCCTTCTTCCGAGGCTTCTCCTCTCCACACACCCTTCCTCTTTCTTCCTCCCAACGATGCGCGCCGTGTCGCTCTCACACGACTCCGACATACTCCCGGCTCTCCCATGGAGCCTCTCGCCCACAGCAAGCTTCCTCCACAGATGAATTACAAGCGCCGCAATCCCGACTACAACCTCACCGCCGAAGATATCAAGGAGATGAAGAGGCTAAGGCAAGATGACCCCGTTACTTGGAGCGTCAACAAGCTCGCTGAGAAGTTTGGCTGCTCTGTTGTTTTCGTCAAGATGGCTGCTCCTGCACCTCAGAACCATCTTGAGGGTGTTAAGCGAAAGCAGGAGAGAAGGGAAGCTCGATGGGGTGCTATCCGAACCAACGCAAGAGAGGAGCGCAAGAGGAGAACGGAGATGCTGTACCGTGGCGAGTTGTAGGGTGCTTGATGAGGTGTCAAGGGCCTGGCACAGCGATTATCTATCAGACCTGTACAAACATATAAAAGTCGCCGGGACCTTGTGTAGGATTACGATGACGGGGAACGCAGTGAAAATGCGAATGAATCATGCTGGATTCAGCCCAGTAGAATGGGCAAACTTTGTATAATGCCAAAATACCAATGAACTCCATCAAAACATTATTCCTTTGTATTTTTGTGGTTGTCTCATTATGTACGTCTAAAGGATAGTGTCTGCCAATGAATTTATGACATGCAACGTACAACTGTTTTCCAAGTACCATATGTACTTATTCCTGATTACAGCCCTATTCAGTACCGATCATGATGCTGGTACTCATGCCTGTATAAGTAATGTTCATAACTTTAACCAACCCCCACCAAGCACCTCAGTTCATCTTCATCTCAACCGACCGGGTAGTTGAAGTTGACGTCCTACGACTGCCCCCTGCGTCGGAAGAAGATGAAGACGGTGGCTCGTTATAAAGGTCCTTTTCACCAGGGATAACCCGATTACACCAACCGCACCACGACCGTCGAGCTCCTCTAACCTCTCGGCCGAGAACACGACTGCCACTGGATTTTTCATCATCCCACTCGGGCACTCCATGACCAACACGCACCATACGAACTCGCTTGCGCTTTACAACGCCGCCAATTCCCTCGATCTCATGGCGTAAGTAGCCAGGACCGAGAGACGGTGATGGTGTGCGCTCGTGTGTAAGGCGAAGCTGATCAATGAGAGCATCAACCGGAGCTTGCTGAGGGGCCGGACTCGGAGCAACGTTTCCGTCCCGTGCGTCTTCAGCATCGCAGTCTACTTGGTGTTCGACTTCTTTGGCTGCGCAGCAGTCTGCTTCGCGGCCGCAGATTACACCACGATCACCCTCGCCAATGCCGGTACCAAGACCACCAAGGACTTCGCCGTACTGGTTACGCCAGCGCCAGATACTGAGAATAGTCAGTAAAGGAGAATAGGCTTTGTTGGGGAGACTGAGACACACCGCTGGTAGTCATGGTCTGCAGCTCTAATGCTTCGTCCACATGGCTGACACAGCCAGACGCCGTCATCGGCACACTTGCAGACCTCTCGCGACACCAACTCTGAAGAGAGAGGGACGTCTCTATCCACGGGGGCCCTGATAAGAGTTGCAATAGGTGCATGAACACAAGCCTTACAAAGTCTTCGATGTCTCTCCTTCAATGCAACAGAAGCGGGAGGCTTAATCGCACAGTTCTGCAAGATAATATGGTTAGCATATGTAACTCGTTCAACGGTTATTGGGTGCCTGTCGATCGTATGTACGTACCCGACATATCACATCACTGCATTTGCGACACTCGCCAACCATGTCCCGCGCGCAATCGCCCGACTTGCCATTGTAACTACGACCGTCTTCCATATAGAACCAGTTACCGGCGCGAGCACGGTAGCGAAAGGTTTCGGAACCATCGACGGGGACTTCTTCGTTTTGGCAATGGAGTGTTGAGTGGATAAGAGTGGTACGGTATTGAATTAAACCATGATGAACAAGACGACAGGTACGTGAGAGTGCGTCGAGGGTGTTTAAATCTATGGATGAAGCAATGGCTTCGACGACGCTGTTGATGGTTAGTAAATGGTGTTGTCATGACATGTGTTGAAGCTGGCGGGGATATCATGATAAGGTCCAATACTCTCAAATTTGACAACATTGAAGCATTGAGATTATGATTCAGATATAGAAAGGGTTCAACTCACGGATAACACTGAAACGCATTGGTAACAGGTGCTTGGAAAGTAGATGCATCCATGGTGCCTAGTGGCTCTGGGTTGTATAATGAATGAGGCCAAGGTCCATTCCGGCTGTTGCTCGACGAAGACGACAGCAACTCAAGCTTCCTGAGGAGTAAAAGATGTTGATCTTTCTGGGAAAGCTCACTCTGCTGGGAGTCGTCATGATGAAGAGGTTCAGCAACTGGCGGGATGGGCGGAAGGACCTCATGATGAGGACGATGATCATTGACGGGAAAGCCGCCAGGGCCCGCTCCTGCATCCTCGTCTTCTTCCAAATCCACAAAACGCGCCATGGCTTTTGTTGTCTTTTCTTTATTTGTCTTTTACTAGTGAACTGCGGCTTGGCATGTACAGTGTGAACCAGAACCCCAGGATCTGATAAGCAGAGCACAGGCGATAGGAATGGATGGGGAGGGGCGTGTTCAATTCAATTCGATATGGCGGTAGACCGGATGTTGAAGGCCGGATGGTGAGTAGGACCAGGGTGTTGATGTGATGGATGATCGGGGCTAGATACGGCAGAGGAAGGTAGGATAGGAATGGAAGGGGGTGTAGGAAGAGAGAGAGGAACGAAGAGAGAAAAAAGAAGGTGTCGTCGACTCGACTCGTTTACGGAAGGATTAATGTTTCTGAGCGTGACGAGTAACGTAACGCAGCTGGGATGAGAGAGTGAGTGAGCATTAAAACAAGTGGGTTCTAGCTATCGAAACCGGGAGTTGAAGCGGGGATAGTAGTAGTAGCAGAAGGATATAGTGGAGGTTTATAGGTAGTTATGATATGACATGAAGAGAAGCCATTGGAACAATTGATAAAGTCATTAATTGACTTGATAAGGATACAATTACTTCTGAAGCTCAAGTTGCAATTCAAATGGATGATGATGATTGCAACTGAGATCTTGATCTTGTTCAAGTCAGATCAAATCAAGACAAAGCTGCGTCAGTCACTTGATACCAGCCACAGTCTAAACTAGTATCTGTACGGTAAAGTCCAGGACCAATTCCTGAAGCTTGAGATACGACCGATTAAAGCCTAGCTGCATTTTGTCTCTTACTGTACCTGGCTGTAATATGTACCTGTACCTGTACCTGTACCTGTACCTGTACCTGTACCTGTACCTGTACCTGTACCTGTACCTGTACCTGGCCATCATGGAACTGAATGTCCCCTCTCTTACTCTTTCGGTATTGCTTCCAGTGGAGACTCTTAAGTAGTTTTTACCGAGCCGAACGAGGCCTTCTTTACGATCCGGCGGTGACGAGTCAATAACACAAACCATAACATGCTGCTGCAAGGGACTGTTGTAACTTATTGCAGCAACAATTCCAATAGATTATGGCTTGTCTAGTCACGCGGGGTATAACAAAAGGGCCCCACGTGTTTTCACTCGTCATGGGACGAGAAGAATTGCCCTTGTCCGCATCATATCCACGCATGTTACAGTTTACGATAGTTACGACTTCACTCACAACCAACGTTTAATTACGTACAAAATAACAAAGACGTTTAGATCATCACAATGTGCGAGCACAAAATTGCGACACGGCTGTTTAGACTCTTCCGGTCTCGGGAGACGCCATGACAATCTCATCTTATCAATCTAATCTCTCCCCATACTAAACGCCAACTATATCCACTGACAGGTTTTTATGGCGTCAAGGGCTCCGTCGTTCTATACTTCTTGGGGGTAAAATTCTGTTGGGAGTACGTAATACCCGTCCATCAGCTCGGTTTAAGAATTTTCTGCTCGGAATTGGATTCATAGAAGAACACCCTGAAGTTCTCAACATTGATGGATGTCTGGTAGGACATGCAGGTCCGGAACCTGTTTTCTTCTAGAACGCGTGTTAGAAGGTTCTATATATAGAAGAGAACCTGAAGATCGTAGATGTTCGTTGAAAAGATCAGCTGTTTTGAGGGGCCCTTGGCACAGGTACTGAGAGAATTTTCGTAGATACTAGAACATCTCAGATAGTCCCGGCCAACATAGAACGATACTTTAGAGAACTTTATAGCTAAAGCAGATAGAAGTCAAGCTTTGGACTGAAATATTCTCAAAATCTCCATGTCGCGGCGATAATCTTTGCCATTGCATCTACCAGCTGAAGTACCGACCAGTCTAGTGCCTGACTTATCACTTTCACCCAAGAGTAGAAGATGCATAAAACTGTGTCGAAATATCTGGCAACTTTGGTGTTGTCTTGTTTCCTTCTCAACGTTTTTTCTTTTAGTTTTATGCTGAAGCTCCAGATATTTCAATGTTGCAGTCACCTGTTCGCCGGCTATCTGGCAACACATCCCCCAATAAAGTCGGTAGTTTGTGAATGCATTTCAATTGAATAACAACATGTTTTCATTGTGCCAGCCTGTTAAATTGCATACAAAAGTATGTAGATATAGCTACTATTAGGCAATGTAATGTAAAAGGTTGCCATGCGGTGGTGATTCTGGTCGACTGAGCATACCCTATAGTTCAAGCGTGAGTTGACTTAGTAGCAGTCTTGGAACATACCTTTTTTTTAGGATAGCAATACCATTGGAGGAAGATGTTCTGAAGATGCATCATTTTCAGTGCAGAGATTTAGCTTCAGTGGTTTGACTAGTAACTGTCCTGAAACAACGTGTTCATCATCGTGAGGTGAAGTTGTGATGGAACTTCCGACTCGAACTCAGTTTTGAGAAGCACGTGAGCCACGGGACATGACGAGGACAATATGAGCATAATCATTTGGTTACAAATGAGCTACGAGTAGTGCACAGTATATTCAGCCTGGAGGTCGGTGTTGTGCTGTATTCAGCTACTGGAAGACCAAGCGACGTTCTCAGTACACTTGGTACTTGACGTATCAAAAACGAAACCTAAGGAATATCCTAGAGAAACTCGCAATATATATACTGCTGGCAATCAAGATAGGCAAGCCTTCAAGAATCTCGTCCTTGTGGGGCCTTGATAAATGACGAGTGACAAGTTGACAGAAGAACTGAAGCACTTTGGTTTACCTGAGCTTGCTGACGAGTAGCCAAGTTTCGCAGCAGTTTCACCAGATAAGCATCTCATCTAGTTCAATGCCGCGTCATTAAAACTACGTAGATGAGGCACTATGGACACTTGATGGACAACGCTTCATCAGAGAACTCCTACCGTGCATACCCATCATCCATGTTCTGTCTGTTTGTTGTGACGCTCGAGCAGTAAACAACTATCCGATATACTTCCTTGGCTACTTGGCTAAGCGCGGCTCTGCAAAACATCAGGATGAATTCCAAGGCTGTTGTCATAAAGTTTGAACGACGATCTTTGCTGTACAGGAACTAACACTGCTTGATATTGATCCACTGATCTTCAAACCCACACTCAGCTTATCGACCCGTGCTACCCTTGGATACTACGCAAGATTGGCAAGGAAAATAAATGTCATCAAGCGAGCTGAATGTTTTGTCCATCATTCTCCAAGATTATCATCGCAACAAACGATGATGGGGTCGTGCTTGTGGTTGAACTTAGGGTAGGTCACTTGATCACGAAACACCACAAGAAGCGATGAGTACCCATGCAGTACGGATATTGGCTGAACATCTCAACTGTAATTTCACTAAAATAGATATCTTTTCACACTTACTGCATCATCTTAACAATGTCAAGAGCAACATAACAACTAATCAGACCCCAGTGATATCGACATAGAGAATGAATGAGCTGACATCTCGTCAAGCTGTGACGGGATGAAAAAAGCAAACATACGAAACCACAACCCAGCCAGATAGCAAATGTTCCGATAGGATATCTGCAGACACAGCATATCAAACACGGAGATAGTGACGGCTTACACGCTTCATCAATATTACTACTCGTCACCCATCACGCTTGTGTCGTTTATGACCGGCACTACTATCAAGATTAAATGTAAATAACCGGGACTAGCGAGACCGTGAGCACGGATTGACTCAGTAAGACTGTCTGAGTGGTTGATTGCAGAGGATCAAAGGCCCGGTCCGTTTCATAGAAATGAGAGAAGGAAGAAACAAGCTGACTCAGTACCAAAAAATCAAGGATTGGGCTGTTGAAGCAAACAGGATGACATCTGCTGCTAGGCGAAATGATAAATTACTAAAAGATGCGGTGATGCGGCCGTAGCGTATCATAGCGGTGTTGACCAAGTTGCGCACTGATGTAGCGCCAATGCATTGATGTGGCTTAATATCCTTGTCTCGGATCAATTGAGATGAAGATCATCTCATCGTATGCTCAAACTCAGAGTTGTATCACTGGCGTCGTATGAGCCTCAATTGTGGCTTCGAGAATAAGATGAGACACGATCCCATCGTGATACATCGGTGATTCCATGATACACTATATATGTACTAAAATAAGATAAAACGAAAGAGATTAGCAAAAAAGAAAAATCTCCGATTGAATGGGATACTTGGGAAAGTAATAATGGATTGATTTTAAAAGTGAAGGGAGGCTGTGTTTGTTTCCGAAGTTGAGGTGTGTTGCAGCATCCTCAGGAATAGATTATGCTTCATCGGTTGATGGAGACTTGGACGAATAGACAGCTCATTCGTGTAAAATTCGCATGAACGAGGCGCCTCAATTCGGCCACGAACTCACTTCTGAAACAAGGTTGGATGCAAGGTACAGTCTGAATGTGTACTAGCTTCATTCTAAGGGGGGAATCATGAAACTTCGTCTTGATTCATGTTGAGTGAGAGAATGGAACTTTGACCAGGGTCTTGTCCTCACTGTGATCGTTCTTTGGCGGTTTTTCACTAATGTCCTCAACCGGGAATAGAGATTTTTACAAACGGAGGATGCGGTCCGAGGTTTTTGCTTGGCATCGTCCAGACTTGGAGAGGATGAGAGTAGAGGTCAAGTTGTGGATTTATGGTCAAAAGAATAATGCAACTCGTTCAAGTTGTGATGTTACAGTACCTTAGCTTAGTGTTGCGGGCTATTGAATAGTTTAATTCCTCCCTGTAAATGTTTATTCCTTCCTGCCCTTACTAGAAATGATATTCCCGTAGAACTGGAAGGAAAGAACGATAAACCCTTGCCTGCCGTGCCTGCCTCATGTCTCTCGTGCGACATCAACTCCCCCGCCCCCTGTAAACCCACTTTATGCATATCCCCATGCATCGCATCCCTGCATATGATGTCTTCCAATCGAACTTCACTAAGTTCACTTGCCCTCCGCATCAGTTGCCCAACTTCGATCTCAGCCCCGTCCAGTACCAAACTCAACGCTACGTTGCCCATCGAGAATCTGTTTACGGCAAATTGGCAGGAGGATCGACGCAAGCCCCCGAGAAACATGAGCTTCCCTTCCATCCTGGCCTGCCTTGGAAGGGAACTGCCCATCATGACTAGTAACCGGTATAGCCGTCTCATACATACTATTGCTACAGTCAAGACCTACTGATACCAAACATCTGCAAGTACTGGGCTGAAAAGCCCTATTTTTAGATGTCAACGGCAGCAACGGCTTCGGGAATAGTTTCACCGTCCATCGAAAAGACCGTTCGCAAACAATGTCAAGTCAAACAAAACGTTGAATTATACTAATCGCTGCATATATCGAAATACGAAATACTCTGCACAAGACCCTGGTGCTCATTAGAGCTACCGAGGCAACCGAACGGGCTTGCCGTCCCATCTGGAAGGTTACTGCCCAGACCGAAAGCAGTTGTTTTCGTAGCATTCGCCGCCGGAAAATTAACCATTCGCCTAGGTGCTCGACCTCAATATGGCACCGCCTTGCCAAGCTGGCAAGGTTCTAAAGCCCACTTTCAACGAAACTACGTCTCGTCTACAGTTCAATGAGACCTGGGCACTTGCTTCTATGAGGGGGAGGCGCCAGATCCATCACGTCTCAAGTTGAGGCCACTTCCAATTAACCCCCGATCGATGTCAAGGATGACCGTGCTGAACCGTACTCCGCTCATATCCTTGTCACAGTTGACGCTTGGGACTTAGAGTACTTTCGGCGAGGCTAAGCAGAAACGAAAATGTTGTTACTTAAAAGCGATGCTCTCGCCGTAGCTTCTCTTGTTTCCATTCTTCTTCACAGTCAACTTCAATACACTCATTAGTTTTGTTCCCAGATTTGGGCTTTTTCTTCTTCAGTCTTTCCTTCTTACAGGTGCTTTGGTCGCCTTTCTTTACAAGCTTGAAGCTGTTTGCTCTTTGATAGAGCATTTTCACTCTTTGCCAAATCAACAAAACTAAGAATTATTCTAACCCCCTTCGATTAAACATCTTCACCATGTTTATGCGCAACGTTTTTGTCGCGGCTGTCAGCCTGCAGGCCCTTGTCGATGGTGTCGCTGCCCGGGAGAAGGTTACCCTCACCAAGTATGTCACCAAGGCCAAGGCCAAGCCTACCGCCGCCAACAACAACCTCTACCCGGTTCCCGATCTTCCTGAGCCCGAGGTCACTGTCGTCCCTACTTCCTACATCGAGGACGGTACCACCATCTTCGTCGACGAGACTGTGACCATTCCTTGCTCCAAGTGCACTGCCAGCACCGCCGGTAACGCTGATGCCGAGGCCACTTCCGAGGTCGAGGTTGTCAGCACTGTCATCACCACCGATGCTGAGGATGGCGATGTTTCCGACAAGACTGCTGAGGTGACCGTTGTCCCTACTTCTTACATCACTGATGGAACCACCATCTTCGTTGATGAGACCATCACCATTCCTTGCACCAAGTGTGCTGGAGGCAAGAAGACCGAGACTGGTGCCGCCGCCGAGGAGACCTCCGAGGCTGCTGTTGAGACTGAGGACGTCACCACTGGCGGTGATGCCCTCGCTGAGGGTACTTCCTCTGAGACCGCTGCTTTCGAGACTGTCTCTGAGGCCGAGACCCTCTCCACCGACGTCGCTGAGGCCACCGAGACTGAGGAGCAGACCGCCGATATCACCAAGGTTGTTCCTACCTCTTACATCACCGAGGGTACTACTCGCTTTGTCGATGTGACTGTCACCATTCCCTGCACCAAGTGCGCTGGTGGCAAGAAGACCGAGACTGCACCCGCTGGAGGAGAGGAGACCGTTCCCGCTGCTGAGGACAACACCTCTGCCGCTGACCAGGAGGGTTCCTCTGCTCTGGGTGTTGCCACTTCTGAGGCCGAGACTCCCATTCTCACTTCCATCATCCCCAGTGTCATCCTTACCACCGGTAACAGCCAGGAGACCGTCATCTCTCAGCCCGGTCCTTTCGCCAACACCACCATGACCGTCCCTGCTGGCGCCGCCGATACCACTGCTGTCGAGGAGCTCCCTGCTACTTCTGAGGCTGCTACCAGCAGCGCTGTTGTCAGCGAGATTAAGAAGCCTGTCATCGTTGTCATCCGTGAGGTTACCATCTTCCACCGCACCGTTGTCATCGGTGCTGCCTGCCCTCCTGTCAAGCGTGGTACCAAGGGTGACTTCGTTGTCGGTACCGGTACCGAGGAGAAGTCCTTCCCCAAGATCGACGAGGCTCTTACCGATGCTTGTGCCAAGCAGGCCAAGGCTTGTGCCGAGAACGCTGGAAAGAACTACGAGGTCTCCGACTGCCAGAAGCAGCTTGAGGTCTGCCGCTCTGATGCCTCTTCTACTGCCAAGGCTCCTACTGGTCAAATGAAGGAGTCCACTGAGACCGCTACCGTTGTCCTTCCTTCCGATGCCGCCGTCACTACCGGTAGCGACAGCAAGCCTAACGTTGGTGGTCACGTTGTCATCTCTACCCGCACCCTTACTGTCTCTGAGTCTTGTGTTATCTCTGATGGTACTCCCGTTATTGAGACCCCTGCTTCCACTGAGGTCGGTGCCACCACTGTCCAGACCGCCGATGCCGAGACCACCGAGGCTGCGGTCGAGACCACTGAGGGTGAGGTTGTTGGCTCTACCGCTCTTGGTGTTGAGACCTCTGAGGCCCCTGAGATGGTTACCACTGTCACCATGACCAAGCCTAACGGTGAGGTCAGCGTCACCTCCATGACCCTTACCAACGGCGTCCCTACCGGCACTGGTGCTACTGTTCCCGCCGAGGAGACCACCGCTGTCGAGATCCCCGCCGAGACTTCCGAGGGTGTCGTCATTGGCTCTACTGCTGCTGGTGTTGAGACTTCCGAGGTCCCTGAGGTCCCTGAGAGCTCCGGCCTTATCACCACCGTCACCATGACCAAGCCCAACGGTGAGGTTAGCACCACTGCTCTTACCCTCACCAACGGTGTCCCCACTGGCACTGGCACCGCTGTCTACCCCGGTTTCACCAAGACCAAGGTTGAGTCCGATGCCGAGACTGAGGTTCCCGTCGAGACCATGCCTGTTGCCGAGACCTCCGCTGCTGCTGAGGTTTCCTCTGCTCTCGGTGTTGAGACCAGCGAGGAGGCTACCACTGTTGTCACTGGAACTCAGACCGGTGTTGTTGTCATCACCATGACCAAGCCCAACGGTGAGCTCAGCGTTACCTCCATGACTCTTACTACCGGTGTTCCTTCCGGAACTGGCGCTCTCACTGTCCCCGCTAAGGAGACCACTGTTGTCGAGGCCCCCGCTGAGACTTCTGAGGCTCCTGCTGGTGAGACCACTGTCGCCGGTGGCTCTGTTACCACTATCTACAAGGAGGTCACCAAGACCGTTACCAACCAGGTCACCAACTACGTCACCGTTGGTGTTAACACCCAGACTGTTGGTGAGGAGACCATCACCAAGACCCTTACCCGCGAGGTTACCCAGACTGTCACCGTTGGTGGTGGTGGTGACTGTGACCAGGCCGCTGAGACTGTCACCTCCATGGTCACCATGGACTGCGAGGCCGCCACTGCCAACGTTGTCACCCAGCTTGTCACCATGTGCCCTTCTGCCCAGACCACCATGGCCGTCTCCACTTCCAAGGAGCCCGAGACAGTCTACGTGACTGCCACCGTTGAGGCCCAGAACAAGAAGCCCAAGGCTACTGCCTACCCCGTCCCTGAGCGCCTCCGCCGCGCTCTCGGCCTCTGGTAAACAAAAAAACATAAGCAGAAGCCAGCGTCTTTTTCCTTCTTCACTTCAGCTGCAAACGATTTCTTGGGATCAAACAGAACATCACCAGGAAACGGGGACTTTTAGACAATCATAGGAATTTTGGGAGGAGTTCTTTTTATCAAGGGTATGCGATTCTTCATCATTCAACCTTCCATATCTTGGCTTGGACCAATATGGGAGGGGGGACGAATGGAGATCGTTGAGGAATGAGAAATTTGAGATTTGGAGTTGAACTTTTATCGTCCCTTTGTTTTTATGTGCATATGAAATTTTAACCTGCGGGTTGTGTAGATGTACCGCATCTCAATTAGAGAATACAGAAAGTCATTTCATGAGCTCTCGAGTGTCTTTTGCTTTGAACTGTGCCTTTCGATGTGACCACTGTCTAAAAATACACTCTTGCCCTTGCACCCAACAGCTTGTGGGCAACGAGTAGCTTCGGAGGCTCATCTCGCGTAGTTGTTTGTCTATAAGCAGAAACACATCCGATGCTGGAGACTTCCCAGAAGTCTTTCCACCTATGATTAAACGAGATGATTAAATCCTTACAATAGACGAGCTTGGCAAAGCCAATAGTTATGCATCACTTGGAATGGTGTTCGAATACATCGAAGGAATGTGGGAGAGCAACGTTTCTTATATTATATCATACATAACAGTAATGAATGATAATCCTCTCCCTAACCAAGTTATACAACCTCTCTCCACCATAACCAAAATCACAAAAACGCCCACAGAGCTCGCCAAACGATAGCGTAGCAAGCATTGTCGCCGCGAGCTCTGGTTCAACACACTATCCGCAAAGCGATGGCGTAGAAGCACTTTCGCTGCCGAGAGAATCATTCGTAGGACAGCGTGTACAAACGCTGATGGGGTATCATATATAAAAAGAACAAAACAGGAACGTGTACCAAAAATAGAAATGTCAGAATAGTCCGAGAGGGGGATGCTAGGAGGATGGGCTGGTCTGGTCAGGAGCGTGGTGATAGCGCTGAAGCATTGTCACCGCACTCTTTTCCAGGTCAGAATGTCCTCCGGAAGCATATCGTTGTCGAGGCCGTCGTGTATACTGTTTTGATGTGGCGACGCCTCGAGGGCTAACGATGGACCCTCGTCGGATGAGGTAAGAAGGAAATGTCGTCAAGGCATATTATTAGTATAATGCCATTTTTTACAAACTGCTGAACGGGCAGGTTGGGCTACCGGTAGCTGCTATGAGCCAGGGCCCGTCGAACTGGGCGACTGTTGAAGATGCGAGCCAGGCGAGCGAGTCCGGAAGTTCTTAGAACTTAAGCGCGGCTCGACTTCTTCCCGCGAAGAAATCGGAAACCACGCTCCTGACCCTCACGTCGAGCTGCGCCATCCTCAAACTCGCTGGCCGAGTCGGACTGGAGCTTGCTGCTGGCTGGGTTGCCAAAGTACGCAAGAAGAGCCTTCATAAGGAACGAGCTGATGATGCTCATGCACAGGATTCCGATCATGGTGTAGTTACTCTTGCGGTACTGGCGAGGACCGGGGGCGGCGTCCTCGGGCCAGCCGGTGTAGAGAGCATAGGTGGTCATAACACTGCCCAGGTTACCCAGACCGGAAACGAGAGCAGTTGCAGCAGCAACTCCTACTTCTCCGTGGCGCTTCTGGAAGATTTCGGAACTCCAGGCCATGCAGATTGGCACAGTGGGACCAAGACCGAAACCAACCATAAGAAGACCTCCGTATCGAGCCCAGCCGTTACCAGTTGCCAGAGTGGTAGTGAGAAGACCAGCGATCTGGATGCAGACGGCAGCGGAGAAGAAGTAAGGACGAGATCGGTGGAAGCGGTCCGAGATAGGCGTGACGATGAGAATGGCAATGAGATCCATAATCCAGATAGGTGCGAACAGCAGACTCACTTCGATGCCACTGGCTTCAGGTCGGATGGATGCGATGATAACGGATCCGTACATCTGGGTGCCTATGCCAACACCGACAACACCGAAGTACATCATGGTCAGAGGCCACAGACGCCAGTCGATAAGGACAAGGCCAAGATCCTTGAAGTTCCAGGGGCGAGAGTGATAGACACGTCGAAGATCGTGGTAGTGAATAACAGCATCTTGTCCCTTGAGAACCTCAGGGGTAGCGGGAAGGAACTTCCAGATACCAGTCTTGGGTCGAGTCTGACCAGGCGCAAGAGGACGATCAGGAAGCCACCAGAGCAAAACGATGCTTAGAACGACACCGACAAGACCATAAACCATAAACATCCATCGGAAGCCCACAATGCCTCTGTCACCATCCATGAGCTGGAAGCCAGCAGAAACAAGACCGACAACAGCAGCAGAAACTTGAGAAGCGGTAAAGTAGTACCCAATTCGCTGACCAGTTCGCGAAGGAGGATAGAACAGGGTGAGGTAGAAAGCCATGCCAGGCCACATGCCAGCAATAACCACTCCAAGCAAGAATCGCAAAAGCTTCACGCTCCAGGGATCGTTGACAGCAGCGAAACAAGTGCCAATAACACTGGTAGCAAAGACAATGCGAGCCATCCAGAGACGAGGGCTGAGCTTGCTCATAATGAGGTTGGAGGGGCAGTCAAAGAGGACATAGGCAACGTAGAAGAGAGCCAGGGCGGTGGAAACGTCCTTGGGAGTCATTCCGAGAACAGTCATGAGGTCATGTCCCTTGTCCTTGTTCATGGTCTGAGCGATTCCAATGTTTGACCTGATGGCCGAGCAGAGGAAGTAAAGGACCCAGAAAGCTGGGAACTGGTCAGTTATGCGCCCATAGAATATGAGGGAGATGGGACTTACCAGGGATAATACGGCGATCAATCTTTCTGTAAATCAAATTGGTAAGCTACATGTTGATAGGGGAGATGCAGTGATAACAAACCTGTAAATGCGCTCCACCGTCTCTACATCATAATCACCCTCTCGGGCATCTCCCTCTTCCTGATTCTCAAGCCCAGTAGAGGCAAACTGTGGCTTGGACGCATGGTCATCATGCTGGCCACCGCTGGCGAGCGAGCTAGGAGCCGACTCTGCCATATCAGTAAGAGATTGAAGGTTATGAACAGAACAGGAAGAGAGTTAATGCCAGTCGAGAGGGTTGATGATAATGATAAAAACAAAAAAAGAAGTTGTTGAGGGGAAGAGAAAAGAGAGAAGAGAGGGTGGAGGGGATTTATCAATGGAATTCAATTGGTTGTGGCCGCTAGAACCAAAACAAGCATTGGTCCGTCCCAACTGCAGATTCACTTTTGGGGAAATAGCTCAGCTTCGAACAGGTTGGGGAAGTTCTAGCTTGGGAGCTTGAATGGAGCCCCTAGTAAAATGCGGCTACTACAGGGGAAAGCTTCTTTTTATGCCGTGATCGGCTTTGGTTTTGGTTGGTAGTTTATTTTACATAGAGAATTGTATAGGACATTGAAGGACCTGGTACTCGTCTAATTGTTCAGAATACATAGTTATTTGGAGTTATAATATTCCAGAATCTGTTTAGAAACCAAATGATCGACAAACGGTTACATTGATGCGGCAACTACCGTTCTCGGTATTACCGGCCTTGAAGCCGGAGACGGATACCCTTAAAATTCGGCAACCTTCCGAGACCAGCCGCCGGTACTCGGTAACCTATGACTGTTAAGATCATGGGATAATCTAATGCAAGCGCCATCTTGAACCAGATCTCGGTCTTTACGTAGTTGGTTCAGATCTTCGGTGTTCGCTCGGCTTCACTAAGAATAGAGACTAAAGCTTCGACATGGATTCAGCTCAGCTAGCATCGGTATTCCAGATATCCGAAGATCTAGGCAGATGGCAATATGGTTATTGTTGCACAATCTTTAGCGAGATGAGTGAGTCAAGTCATGTAGCAATTGTGCCGTAGAAAAATGTCCCTTTTTATTCCGCAAATCTAACTTTCCTATCCCTCTAAACGCCGAATCAGGTCTGTGCCTGAGCTATAATCTCCTGTTTTCTTAAAATTCTTTTGATACAAAACCTTACTCCAACTCAATGGTACCAGGAGGCTTGGCAGTGGTGTCGTAAACCACACGTGCGATGCCGTCAACCTCGTTCACGATCCTTCTGCTAATAGCCTTGATGAGGCTCCACTTGAACTCATAGGGCTCGGCGCTCATCATGTCCAAGCTGGTAACAGCTCGGAGAATGCAGATGTAGCCGTAGACTCGGGCATCACCCTGAACACCGACAGCTCGGTTTGTGTCAAGAGCAGCGTAGGCCTGGGTGACCTCGTCGTAGATGCCAGCCTCTCGGATCATGGAGATGAAGATGTGATCGGCCTTGCGGACAATCTCGACGCGCTCGGGGGTGACCTCGCCGATGATTCTGATTCCCAGACCAGGGCCGGGGAAGGGGTGTCGGCCAATGAGCTCCTCGTGGATACCCAGTTGACGTCCGAAAGCTCGCACCTCGTCCTTGAAGAGTTCTCGAAGGGGCTCGAGGAGCTTGAGCTGGGCCTCGCCGTTTTGCATACGAGCGGGAAGACCTCCAGCATTGTGGTGAGACTTGATGGTAGAGCTGGCAGCTCCCTTGAAACTCAAGCTTTCGACGATATCGGCATACAGTGTTCCCTGAAGGAACCACTCCACCTTTCCAGCGCGGGGTGTGTTCTCAGCCTCCTTCTCGATGCGGAGAGCCTCGATCTCAAAGAGGTCAATGAAGCTTCCTCCGATGATCTTTCGCTTGGCCTCAGGCTCGGTGACACCTGCAAGACGGCTGAGGAAAAGCTCGGATCCATCAACAACGGTGAGGTTGATGCCCAGGTGCTTCTCAAGGGTCTCCTTAACCTGCTCACACTCGTTGAGACGCATGAGACCTTGGTCAACCAAGATAGCATGGAATCGGTCACCAATGGCCTCCTTCATGAGCTTAGCGGCGACGGTGCTGTCAACTCCACCACTGACGGCACCAATAACCTGGGCGTTCTCGCCAACGAGCTGGCGAATGCGAGTGATCTCGCGGGTAGAGAAGTCGTCCATCTTCCAGTCAGCCTTGGCACCACAGATCTTGGTAGCGAAGTTGTTGATGATGTCAGTTCCCTTCTCAGTGTGAGAGATCTCAGGGTGGAACTGAATGCCGAAGATAGGCTGAGACTCGTGGGCGATACCAGCGAACTCGCTGTTCTTGGTGGTGGCAATGATCTGGAAGCCATCAGGCAGTTGAACAACCTTGTCGAAGTGGCTCATGACAACGTTCAAGGAGTCACCCAGACCATCGAAGAGACGGTCACCATGGCCGTTGACCTTGTGGATGGCCATCTGAGTCTCACCGTACTCGCGGTTGACACCAGGAGCCACACTCTTGGGGTTTGCTCGCCAGGCAATCAGCTGGTTACCATAGCAGACTCCCAAGACGGGAACACCAAGCTCAAACACGGCGGGGTCCACTCCGGGGGAGTCCTCAGCGTAAACACTGGAGGGACCTCCGCTAAGAATAACACCAACAGGCTTCCAGCCCAGCTCTCCGATCTTCTGAGTGCAGGGAAGCATCTCAGAGTAGACACCCAGAGATCGCAGACGTCTCAGGATGAGCTTTAGACTTGTTAGCCCTTACTTCACGCACATTACAGTCTGTGAAAAGTACGAACATGACTGGTTTGAGATCCCATGTCCAGGACAAGGACGGTCTACGAGACAGCAATGGTCAGCTAATGATACTACATGAAGGAAGGCTTGAGAGTGCTTCGCTCTTACGTCGTAGGTAGCGTGCGGCGGCGCCGCATTCTCGAATTCAGTCATTGTGTCGAAGATTACCGGTGATCGTGAATCTTGATATAATGGGTTGAAGAACAAGGGACCATGCAAGCACAGCGCAAACCGAGAGAGCAACGAGTATAAAAAAAATCTGTTTCTACCCAACCTTTAGTGGCTGACTCATCTAGGTACACATGAGTCGAGCCCCACTAATGTTAGGGTATCGCCTGCTGTCACTGCGTATCAACAAACTTAAAAGACTGTCTTGGCACGAGTCATTATCATGCTTATCTAACCTAGGCTAATACTCGGAATTGATTCTTATTATCTAACTGTCAGAAGTCATTGGAGTGCAATATTCTTGTTGTGTAAAATGATAACGGTAACCGAGTCTTATTGAAGTCTTATGATACGGCGCAACCGAGAAAAAAAAGACAGCCATCATGATGGCGGGGTAATAAAAAAAAAACTCCAGAGTGGATAGCCGATAGCGGATATAGCTGGGTTCCAGGTGGTATCCTTCCTCTTTAGGCCAAACAAAACCAAAGAGTATCCATAGCCCCGTTTCATTCTGTTGTTTCCACGGCATTTATCTATCAATTACCTGACATCACTGTAATTCGCTAATGTTAGTGTCTGAATAGCGTATGCTAAGCAACGACATGTATTGGCAGAAGTATCACGATTGCGTTTGATAAGACTTGAGAATGATCATCAATTGATAGTACCATATCAATGACTTAGTGTCCAGGCTTTTTAAATGAATATCAACCCTTGAAAGCTTTTTCCAGCTCTGCGATATCAAGTTTCTTCATCTTCATCATAGCCTTAGTCGCTCTCCCCGCAGCAGCCTTATCCTCAGAGCCCATCATGCTCTTCAGCGCAGTAGGCACAACCTGCCAGGCAACGCCATACTTGTCCGCCAGCCAGCCACACTGTTGACGGGAAACATCGCCATTCTCACTGAGCTTCTCCCAGAAATGGTCAACCTCAGCCTGATCCTTGCAATCGATCATCAAGGACATGGCCTCGTTGAACTGCCATGGTGCTGGACCGCCGTTGAGGGCGACGAAAGTGCGGCCTTGAAGTTCAAATTCAACGACCATGACTTTTTTAGTCTCTTGGCCAGGCGTAGTATGACGTTTAGGGGTAGTAATCTTTGAGTTGGGTGCGAAGATTGAGGTGTAGTACTTCGCTGCCTCTTCGGCTTGGTCTTGGAACCAGAGGCAGGTGGTGATTTTGCCAAGAGACATGGTGCTTGTTTAGGAAATAGATGGCAAGATATCAGGCTGATGTTTAAATGCAATTGTGATTGATAATGAACAAGATGATATCGCAGTCCTTTTATAGACGTCCTGCTGTGATGGCTTGAAACGACTGCATATTGTGCTCATACAACGGCGCAATATTGAAGTCGAAATTGGCCCAACAGTATCAAACGGCTGTGAATTTAATCACGCGATACAACAGTATAATGCTAGAATATCGTGAAGACAATCACAGTGCGGTAAGCCACTTCAGCTAGAGGCGTTAGTTGCTGCATTGTGTAGCCAACAATTTAGTGTAAGAGGCCTGGCTCTTAAGGCGGGGAAAGGCCCCAGCTTCAAGCCAAACAGTGGAAGCGAGACATACGAAAGACGGAATTGTCACAGAACTGATACCAACATACACTTGGAACTGGTACATTTCTGTACATGTTCTTCCTGGGGTTGTAATTTAATGCAGTAGCATTGCTCATGAAACTGGACAGCACATGGCCTCGTCAAAGACTAATCGCCTGCCACTGTCGCATCACAATAAGACACGGATCCAGCAAAGAGACCAAAAATTCAGATAAGCATTCTGTACAAGCCCAGATGAATCAACAAGGTTTCTTCATCACCTCTGATCGTCTCGATGAACCAATAATAACTCACCTAATTGCTGTGGCTCACATCCCCAGGGTCAGCATTAGCTGCATTAGGCTTGGCCCTTGTCTAGGTGGTATCGTTGAACGGGAACCTGAAGGTCAACCTCATATTTCTGGTGTAAAATGCACAAATGCCTGAGAAACCAGCAGCGCGCCTGTTCCTGTCCCGTCCTTCCTTCATTCCCAAAACAACAAAGCGCTCTCCGAATCTCCAATTTCCAACTTTGTATTTCCCCCTTCTTCTCACCTCTTCAATCCGTCAGATCAACATCTCTCATCATCCTACGAGCGCCTCTTGAAATTTCATCAATGATTCAATTGCTATCGCCGACAAACAGTCATCAGAATTCGTCTTTCCATCGAAGCGACTTCCGGGCCTTTACGGTCTCGCCAATGCCCTGCTCTAAACCATCGTCGTCACCTCCATCGTCATCTGCTTGTGCCACCCTCTCGCGGATGCTCTGATACATACGCAACGATTTCACGCCAGGACCGCGATACGATGTTAGTCGCAGACATGCCAGGCTAACCTCGATCTGGATCAATTGCCTCTTTTCGAGCTCAGTCTTGTCGCATTCGAGGCTCAGTGGCCTTGGGGAAACGACACACTCATCTATACGAAAAAGGACAATTTGGCGAAGTCGTCCATCTTGTTCCTAGTGTTGTCCCCTGAAAAATAAGGTTGTGAGGCCTCACCACCAACACCAACCTGACACGATGAGTCAGGCAGGGGAGAGCCGCATGGGCAAGGCCGACCAGTCATCGTCTGCTTCGCCTTATATGAATAGTATCGACGAGCTTCTGCCCAATAAGCACTATTGGAAAGCAAGTTTATCGCCGAAGGTGTCAACAGATCTGTTGGCTACGGCCTGATGGAAACAAGTACTGGCGAACCGGGGTTAGACAACACACTCTAGGAGTGCACGTCACTTTCCTTGGACAAGGAATCCAAATCCTAACGGATGACCAGATTTGTCCAATAAGCAAAGTTGCTTAAATCCAGAAACCGTGAATAAGATCACGAGATCCTGTCGGAATGCATCTTCATGTACTTGGACGTAGCTCGCACAGCCTCGGACCCAAGTACGTGTACAACATCTTCGAGTGAAGATCCATAAAGGCAACGGGTATGGCTGTTGCACTATCTTGGCACACCCATGCAAAAGAGTACTTCTGTATTGTTAATACAGTACATTTTCTCGTCGCAGCCTTGTACTTCCCCACTCCATTATGAGCCGCCACTAAGACGCACAGCGCGTGAGTCACGATTTGGCACGTTTCCGAATTCAAGCCCAAAGGACTTTGCTTATTATGGGACCTTCCCTATCGAGTCACTCGTTGGCTCTCGTCTGCCTGGAGAACAATCGAATACTAATAAAGCCGCCCTCGCATTGACCTTGTTTTAACAAGACAATTCGGAACGGTCGGCGCCACATTGGAACCCCTTGCCCTTTGCTGAGCCACGCTGCGTACGCGATGTCACGTGCCAGCGCTTGACTAATCCATCCATCTAGTTCTTTCTCCACCCAATCTTTCCAGGTTCCGTAGCCTCCCGCTTTTTTACACCAGAATTTTCAGGCCAACTTGAAGCTTCATTCATCATAACCGAACCGATCACTCACTCATCGGCGTACTGTCATAACCATATACTGGACGCCCACACCTCTAAGTTAAAAAAAAAAGTTATACCGACAAGCGATCGCTGCCACCCGCAACCATCGACAGCCCTTTGATTACCTCACCATTCATTAAAACCTCTCCCGACCGCGATTTCCACGTCGCCTCCGCAACCATCTCAGACCAACACAAATTCATAGACACCATGAGTGTCGCATTCGAGCCTCGGAATTTTATACACGATGGGGGCTACCCTCCCATCGGTGACGACCACGATCATGATCACACCGCCGACCAACGATTCACCGACAACGATGTCGCTGAGCAGCTTAGTCAATACACAACTGAAGCGGCGATGCTTCCAGACTCCACAGGTGTTCTTGGGGATGATCGAGGGATGTTGCCGGATGATGCTGCTGCTGTACACGATGCGACAAGACTCGACCTAGGACATCACACGTTCCCTTCGCCCATTGAAGCTTCCCTGCAAGCGCCAACACTCGACCCTCTGCCCGACGACAAAGACCTTTCGCCCAGCATAGACTCGCCCCCTCCCACCCGGGTCAAGCCCATCGCCAAGCCAGAGAGAGAAGCTGTCAAGGGCGCCGATGGCAAGTTCCACTGCACACAGGAAGACTGCAAAGAAGAGGTACGAGTGTTTTCGCGCAAGTGCGAATGGAAGTAAGTCATCCTACAGATCATTTTCAAGACCTATACTGACCATTCTACAGCAAGCACATGGACAAGCATGAGCGACCCTATCGATGCCCCGCTGAGGGATGCGAGAATCTTCCTGGTTTCACTTATTCTGGTGGTCTACTCCGACACGAGCGCGAAGTTCACGGCAAGCATGGAGGACCAAAGAACACCGTCAATTGTCCTCACCCCAACTGCAAGCGGCACACAGGGAAGGGCTTCTCACGGATGGAAAACTTGAATGAGCATCTTCGCCGTGTTCACACCAACCCTGACGGAGCGGGAAACACTCCCCCTCCCGATATGGTTTTGTCCGACGAAAATGACAGCGAGCAGACGGGCATGAAGCGCAAGCGCCGCCCAAGCGATACGCAAGCTACCGAAGAGATCAACGAACTCAAGGAAGAGGTCAAACGCCTAAGAGACGAGAACGAGAAACTCAAGGCCGACATGCAACAACAGTCAACGCATTCCCTGTCTATGATGGCTCAGATCGCTGAATTGCAGGACGCTTTGAGGGAAGGTCTTGGGCACCATGGCCTGGGAGCTCCCACAGCCCAAATGATTTAGGATGATTCCAGGCTTGGCGAGCAGCAAGGACCAAGTGAAGGGCATGAACATGTTCTGGTGAAATATAAATCGCCTTTTGTTCAAAACCAGCAAACTTGGTAGACTCAGTTTCGGCATCCTTGCGAAGCGCTACATTTGTAACACACTCCCCTCGGTGTTTGACCACAGGGGGCTCATGGTCTAAGTCCAAGACGAACTCATGTCATCTTTCGTTCTTGGGAATTTTTTTTACCCCTTTTTCTTTTAAACATATTTATCCTCCTTTTTTACGTTTTTGGCACGGCGTTTATTTCAAGGTTTCGGAAGAAATGATATCCCCCTCCTATTTTATACAACTGCACACGCATAACCCCAACACGAGCTACGAAAGAGAGATGGAAAGAATGGCAGATGGGTGCAAGGAAGTGGGATAGCTAGTATACCAGGATGGGATAAGATGCATGTATGAGAAACGAAATCAATGGTGCGCTCGGTGGTGACGTTTGAGCTTTTTCTGTACGATTCCTGTAACATATACCTAACTAGACGGATGCCCCCTTTCGCTTCTCACAATGGAAAAGCTATCAGCGCTTCAGAATTCAAGTCACCCATTTAAAGTCTAGTGCATTTTGCCTGCTCGTGATGCTATGACTCTTATTCGGAAAGTTCGGTTGAGTGGCGAGATACGACGATTGCTTCGTAAGCTTTGTTCCGTTGCGGCTCAGCAGGTACTTATTAAACTTGAGTTCATGCTGTGACTAAATGTATATACTCCATGAATGCTACCGTATCCCACAATCGGTCTTCTCTCCCAAGTATCTTTCTTTCTTCGGGAGTGACTCAACAAGAGGCCATGCTCGCTGCTTCATCTGCACTCGTTCAAGAATAAGGAGACAACGCTTCTGTTCTTCATGCAAACCCCTTCCTCTTCCGCTGACAAACTTCACATGTACAGTTCTCGCTAGTTTTCTATACAGCCTGCACGTAACTCGCAGGCACACTTCCCGTGACACCCGCCTTCTCGACCTCGACCCATCCATCACCAGGGTCATCCTGCACGAGGACAAAGCGCTCGCCCTCGGCCATGGAGTGCTCCGTATCTGCCTGGGCTGTGTACTCGTACAGGGCTTCTACGTAGCGGAGCTTCTTTGCGCCGCGCTTGGGAGCTACTGCGGGGCCCTTCTTCTTGGGGGTCTGTGTTAGGGAGGATGTTGTGGATGTGGAATAGGTTGATGATGGTCGTGCGGAGGGGCCCGGGGCGGGTGGCGAGGTGACGGTGGTGAATTCGACGTAGGATGATGGGACGAGGCCTTCCTTATATCCTGCTCGAACCTTGACCCAGCCAGAGCCGTCTATAAATAAAGTTAGCTTCGTTCTTATAATGAGCAGAGTAGACTTACCATCAGGTTCGAGTAGCACCACATCCCGACCATCTTGCACTGTCAATTCGCCTTCACCAGTAGCTTCGAAGGGATACATCATCTTGCCCTTCTTCTCTTCCTTTGCACCACCATTTGTTTCGCCGCCTGAGTCCTTAATGTAAGCTGCTGGTGGAGGCGCCATAATTCTTCGCTTGGGAGCAGCAGTAGTAGACGTCGTTGTTGACGACATACTTGGTCGTCCTGCGTCTGGTGGGTTTTCTTCAGCGGGACTTAGCTGCCCGGAAGCCGATCCTGATATGGATGGACGTGCCGAGTGTGAACTTAGTGAGTTCATGGTATTAGATCGTGTAAGTTCGGGTGCGTCTGAATTGTTGGAGTGCAGCGATGTCATGGTTGTGCTAGGCTTGAGGAGCTTATTCGCAGCCTCCTGGCGTTCGGCCTTCAGCTTCTTCCGCTCATCCTTGGTCTGTTCGCCAGGGCAATCAGGGGGAACCTTCATCTCACACTTGCTATGGCATGTGTAGCCACAGTCTCGGCAATCAAAGCCCTTTGCGCTCAAACCCCAAATCCTGTCTCCACACAGATCACAGTTCGTGGGTATCTTGAATGTCTGACTCTTAAAGTTGTGGTTCTTTGCGCCCAGTGTCACGTCGCCCACGACAGAAGTGATAGTTGATGTTTCAACCTCGGCTGTCAACCGCTCACGGTCGGTCGCATGTAGACTCTCTTGCATCTGGAAAAGCGTGCGGACAACCTCGACCTCATCCTTCTTCTCCTTTCCTTCTCGAACTCTTTGCTTTAGTTGCTTGACACTTTCGACTTCTCTTCGCTTCTTATCAACCTCTCTCCTTAGTTCTCCCAGTTGCGACTTGGACTTGCTCAAGACATTGCGCAGGAAGATCTTTGCCGTCTCGTCCACCACCATAGTACCGTCATCGTGCCAGACGGGACTGGCCTCGAAATGCTTGTCGGCGGGTTCGTTGAAAGCGCCCATGTTGTGCTGGAGGTACATCATGGAGTCGAGGTGAGGCAAGTTCCTGAGAATCTCGGTACCCTGGTGCTGCACCATGCCGTTACTCTGCTGCAGCATATCAGACTCGAGGTTGGTCGCAACCGTCCAGAGACCGTTCAGCTTTGTCGTCTTGAACTCGCTGAGATCCTGTAGACTATCCATAACCTCGGGTACATATTCGTGATAATATTTCTCTTTCTGCTTGTTTGTAACGTTGATCGCAATAATGTAGGTATTCTTGGCGTTGTTCATCTCGAGGATCTGCTGTTGGTAAGCATTCTGGGTCTTGGCCTTGTCGAAGTGCGCCTCTGTCTTCTTGCGCTTAGCCTCCACCTCTTGGCAAACGTTGTCATATTTGCCCTTCGTCTTGGCGAGCGCGGCATATTGAGAATCGCGCTCCTGCTCGAGTTTGGTGGCATAGTCAGAATGACGCTTGCGCAGTTCTTCGAAACGGCCGCCGAAGAACTTGAGAGGCTCGGCGACCTGAGAAATTAGGTTATTGGCATATTTATCGTGTTCGCCGGCGCGAGTCTCGACGGTTGTAAGCTGAGTGGCCCATGTGGTCAAAGAAGCACTGTTGTCGCACGGCAATCAGTAAGGGATTCACAAGCCAAGTAAGGGGTGTTTGGTCCATACCTCTCTAGCGAACCAGGTGTCATGGCAGGAGTATCTCCTACACTGAGTTGGGCCGTCCTCTTGTTCTTCTTGTCAAAGTATTTCTTAGAAAGCGCCATTAGCTTTGCGCTATATTCCTTCTCTATAGCTGCGCGCTCCCGGTAGAATTGCTGAATTTCGTCAAGCCAGGCAATGCCATGGCCGAGCCATACGTTTGCGGGTTTGAATCCATCCTAGTAAGACGTCTGTTAGCCATGCGAATCCTAGCCGGTCGTTGAAGGACAGCTTTCAATGCAGGCGCAAAGCATTAAAGGAGTCCAGAAAGCGACAAAGTATGAAGGTTTGACTGTCACGAGTCAAAGAGGCAACCAACCTTGAGCTCTGTGCCAAAGGTGGGCATCGCGTCCACCTCAGCCATGGTAGGCAATTATGGTATTCGAACGATCTCAGGAGCGGGGAGTAACCGGTCGGCGCGGAAGAAACGGAGGCATGTACTCGATATCGCAGAACTCGGCCAAGTGTGAAGTAAACAAATACTGGCCGTTGGAACAATAGAATAGTAGGATTGACAATTGTTGAGAAAGTTGAGATACTAAAGTTAAAAGACACTGGACAGATACAATATGGGATAGCGGGGGAGAGTTTGAGGCGCAGTTCTTGTAAGGCAAGGTGAGATGTAAAGTAGTCTACGGTTACTCTATACGACCAAGTTTGAGGGAAGGTACGCGCCGCGGAACCGAAGGTGGCCCGTCAGTTTAGGCTCTAGTGGCCCCTGAGATGCAGGATGCAGGCCTAAAACCCCGCCGATGGAAGAATTGGGGGCACGGATAGAACCTGCAGAAGTACCTACCTATGGACCTTCCGTTGACCCCAATGGAGTTGAACCTTGGTCATTGGAGAGTCGCCGATTTCCGGGTTGAGCCACATGGCATTTTTATTCGGGGTTACATTCATGTAGGTACAAATTGACTGACATATGTCAACTCAAAATTGTCTAAAACGATAACAAAACAGTCAGTGTATGTATTCCAGGGGTTTAGTTGGGCTTCAATACAATCCACTGCATAAAACATGGAATTGTGTTCCTGGATCTACTAAACAGGATACCCTTGTTATTTACATCATACCTCAGTGTCCCAGTAACTCAACTCGCCTAATGCCTCAAACCTCGATCTGACAACTACCAATTGGCTCCCTCTCGTTTCAAGGGATATCTCTTTATTATACCAAGAAGAGACGCGTAAACTTCCTGACACAATCCACCTTGGCAGTGGACATAGTTCGACGGGTAGACCGATTTAAGTGGAAGCCGAAACACCCCCGGACCCTTGGCCGGGAAAACGGGAGAGAGCCAAGCACGTCATGGTAGATTTAAATACTAATTCTTCCCCTTACCTTGGTTAGGTATTTTATCGCGTAGAATACAGTACGCTAAGTTACTAAGTTAGTTATAGACCGTTGTCGATTTACCGTTGTCTTGAATTTCAGATCTTTATCTTTACTAGCTCAACCTTCCCTTATCACCATCATTGTTCTCGTCATTGGATCTCAGTCCTTAAATCTTTAATTATAATTGCTACAATGTCAACCCTTCAGACCGCCATCAACAAGAGCAATCCCTCTGCGGAGGCTGTTATCATTCCCTCCAAGCCCAAAGCTCTCACCGTCAGCTACGCCAACCTCGAGTCCGACATCTCATCCTTCCAGCGCAAGCTCGCCGATCTGGGCATCACAACAGCCGCGCCCGTCTCCATCGCGCTCGTAAACTCGTACGAGTTCATCGTCTCATTCCTGGCCGCCTCATGGCAGCGCGGAATCGCTGCTCCCCTCAATCCGGCCTACAAGCAGGATGAGTTTGAGTTTTATATCGAGGACGTCAAGAGCGCGATCGTCCTCGTTCCCAGAGGCGCTTGGGCTGCTGGTGCGCCTAGTGTGAAGGCGGCTAAGAAGTTCAATGCTGCTGTTGCTGAGTGCTATTGGGATGAGAGCAAGGGTGAGGTTGCGCTTGATGTTAAGGATTATGGACTTTTGAAGGGCAAGAAGGAGAAGGTTCTTACTGCTGAGCCTGATGATGTTGCTCTTATTCTGCACACTAGGTTGGTCTCTCATGCGATTTGCGATTTGCGACAAGCTCATAACTAACAATTGATAGCGGCACTACATCGCGCCCCAAGGTGGTAAGTAAACTGATATCATATTGCGATATCTCATACTCACATTCATAGGTCCCTCTCACTCATCGCAACCTGACCCGAACCATGAGTACGTCTCACCACAGCTAATCTCACTTATCATGACTAACCTCATCACAGACAACATCAAGAACACATACGATCTCACCCCCAAGGACCGAACCATGCTGGTCATGCCTCTGTTCCACGTCCACGGTCTTCTCTGCGGTCTCCTGGCTCCTCTCTTCACCGGAGGCTCCATGGTCGTTCCCAACAAGTTCTCCGCCTCCGAGTTCTGGACCGACTTCATCACCCACAAGGCCAACTGGTACACAGCCGTTCCCACGATCCACCAGATCCTCCTCAAGAACCCTCCTCCCAGCCCCAAGCCCGAGATTCGCTTCATCCGATCATGCTCCAGCCCTCTGTCGCCCACTGTCTTCAAGCAGCTCGAGGAGACTTACAACGCTCCTGTTCTTGAGGCTTATGCCATGACTGAGGCCGCTCACCAGATGACCTCCAACCCTCTTCCTCCTGCCAAGAGAAAGGCTGGAACTGTCGGTATTGGCCAGGGTGTCGATGTCAGAATCCTCAACGAGCAGGGCGAGGAGGTTCCCCAGGGCAGCGAGGGTGAGATCTGCATCATCGGCGAGAACGTCACCAAGGGTTATGTCAACAACGACAAGGCCAACGCGGAATCCTACCACAAGAACGGCTTCTTCCGAACCGGTGACCAGGGCAAGAAGGACGAGGACGGCTACGTTATTATCACTGGCCGCATCAAGGAGCTTATCAACAAGGGTGGCGAGAAGATCAGCCCCATCGAGCTGGACAACGTTCTCACCCGCCACCCTCAAATTAGCGAGGCCGTCAGCTTTGCTATCCCCGATGAGGTTTACGGACAGGACATCGGTGTTGCCGTTGTTCTCAAGAACGGCGAGAAGTTGACTGCTCAGGAGCTCAAGGCCTGGGTCGAGGAGCGCTCTGCCAAGTTCAAGGTGCCCAAGAAGGTGAGTTTTACTATACAAGTGATAAACTCTAGATGAAGATGCTAACGATCGCGCAGGTCTACTTTACTGAGGTTATGCCCAAGACTGCGACTGGTAAGATCCAGAGAAGAATCGTGGCCGAGAAGATGATGTCTGCCCCCAAGGCCAAGCTGTAAACGCATTGGTAGTTGAGGCGCATAAAATTAGACTACAAGATGACAGATTTAGAAGCATATTAGACAAGATGGATAGAAGTTGTTGAATTGATTAAAAAGCATCGCTTTGAATTGCTTTAGAACTCGATTTGTCTCACGCTGTCTAGCATGCATTTCCATGATTCGCATCCGCCACAGTAAATCCGCAAAATTCCCTCAGCTCGTGTTCCCTCTAGACCATGGCTGGTATCCTCCACATTAATCGCCTTGATCAAATCCATTTAGTCGTACTGCCCATCATGGTCCACAACCTCAATAACATCATCATCATCGTTGATGTACAAATGACTATCATTCCTCTTCAACCCCGGCTTCTCAGCACTACCCGGCGCATGCACCTTGCGATTCGTCACAGTATGGCGTTCAACCCAAGCAGCCGTTCCATCAGCGGCTTCCCATCGCAGAGGTTCCTTAACGATTGATGGCTGCTGAACTTGCTCTGAGCTTGCAGAAGGTTTGACGGTTGCAGGATCGACGCCGGCTTCTTGCGCGAGATGAAGAAGCGCGGAGTTGGCGTCTTGAAGGTCGAGATAGACTGAGGAGATTGTGACGTTGGTTTCTGTGTCGCGCTGGAGGAGGATGTAGACTGAAGGCGGCATGGTGGGTTTTTGGGATGTGTACGGGGAGGTGAGATAGGTGGTAGGTAGAATATAGGGCATGGAGTCCCAGTATTTGTGATTGAAAGGTGTTTGTCTGTTTTGTTTGGTGAATATGAATGTAAGTGAGAGTAGGGAGGTTGGAAGTGAGAGGGCGAAAGAGATATTATATCATATACGGATCGGATATAGAAGGAAGAGGACCCTCACTGACACAATCCAATCGCCAGCTGACCCCGTCCATCCCGCGTCTGCATCTACAGCTCAAGCTCCCACCTTTTCCCCGCTAACAATTGCGCGATGAAATGGTCTGATATCTCATGAGGCCATTACAAGCAGTTCATTCAATTTCTGCAATTTAACTACTTTTATTGCTTATTATTTTATGCCTTTTTGCCAATTCTTGAGATCAATTCCTGGAGGCAAATACGGAGAATAAAGGCCGATGTTGGGTCGTCTCGGAGCTGAAGCGGAGCATAGCCGGCTTTTACAACTCCGCGACGTCCGTGAGCCGCCGATTATTCAAGTTATGACGGATGTTTCCAACCCATGATATGAAGGATTCTTTTATTTGTGATAGCGAAATGAAACAGGGACGTATAGAATAGTTTTCTTTTTCTATTGATTGTGATAATGTGCCCCAGATGCTGTACATACGATACCCCAGATCCATCCATCATGGCACCATTCCCCATATCACGTACATGGCATGATGGCGCACGCGGTCTCACAGCCAAGCATAAAAGAACATCTGAACGGATATCTTGGATTAGGTAATGAGATATATGGGTGTCGTGATGCTATCAATTCACTGGCATCTCTAGCCTACGGTTGTCAACTTTTCCGATGACGATGTTGGTCAAAACAGGGTCTTGTTTTTAGCCAGGCCTAGTCAGGGTCCATCACTCGCTTAAGAGCTACCCTTGTAGATATTTCATCATCATCTGACCTCATTCGGAGTTGGCATACTTGCCCCGTATATCGGAGTCTCAGTCTCGATGTGACTGAGTTTATGTTCACGAGATGAGCATGAGACTCTTCGCTGTGAGTAATATCACCCATGCCAATCAACGCATAGTAACGTTTCTAGATATCAGTTATAAGCATTTTGCTCGATCAGTTTGTTTTACACATATCTCATAAATATAGAAGATTCTAGCATATCTTAGACTACCTCTACAACATCACTCCATCTTAACATCTTGATCCCGTACAACACTCCTCGGCCACTCAAGCCAACCCAACCACTCCTGTGGCATTATCCTCTCAATAGCTCTAATCTCTCTAACCCCCGAATCTCCAACCCACCAAAACTCACTCAACATAGACATATACCCAAAATAATACGCCAGTATAACAAGAGCCCGCGGTCTCAACTCCTCCACCAAGTCCGCAAACTCCTTATGCATAACCATCGGGAACACAATCGTTCTTCGTGCAATACTCTTAACCACATCCTTTTCGTCTAGGGCTTTTCGTATGCTGCCTATGTAGCCTATCGCTCGCGCGTATGCCTCTTCTGTTTTCTTGTCTCCTGTTTCGTAGTTGAGAAGTGGTGATAGGTCGGAAGGAAGTTCTTTGAATTCGAGATCTGCTAGGAGGTCCGCGGCGCTATCGATCATTTTACTGGCTACGGACTCGGGGTGGTCTTGTGTGAAATCCAATGCTTTTCTGAACAATGCGGTGCTGGTGTTTGTGATGCGTAGAAAGTCCACAGGAGGCGTATACGGTTCTAGTGAGCGACCTTGCAGTCTGGCGAAGCCGTAGACGCGCAGTAGACTAGAGGTCAGAACGATATACTCTACATTTCTGAGATTTATCTCAGCGACATCTCTGTGATGTTCCCGGATAGACATGTTGAGATACGTCTGACATATATCCAGATATTTCGTGTCAGTCATGGTACTGCGCTTCTGCATATGCAGCGCAGAAACCATGTATATCGCATAAAGAGTAGAATCTGATTCAAGCGCCAGTCGACAGATGGTCGAGTTCCAGAAATGAGATGTAGCAGGGTCCAGAGCAAGAGATGGTCCAGTTTCTGCCATGTAGTGATGAAACAATCTAAGTTCCAGTCGTCTTCTAGATTCTGACTCTGGAGGATCAACAATGGTTTCTGCAGTCTTGTTCTGTTGTCCTCCACTTTCAGTCGGCGACGCAGAGTTGGTATCGGATTGAGCGCGATCATAGATGCATGTCAATGAGAGACGATTGCAGTGCGAGCATATAGGTTTTGCTTCATCGCACTTGAGCATTGTAAGTGATCCATTCACTACAGAGAAGATGGTGTCGTACCTTTACACGACGACTTCGACATTGCTGACAGCCAGTACGGGACTTTTTGTGGAACAGCTTGGCTGCGCGTTTACGCGGCTGCTGCGATTCGTTCATACTGCTGTAACAAATTGAGATTCGATGTAATTTAGGATAATTGCTGAACGAGAACGAGAACGACGAGCCTTATAGTGGCTATGGCTATGTGAGATCGACGAGCGCTAGGCGGTGCCGTTATCCGATACCCATCTGCATGTAAGATTGTCGCCAATTGGGACAAACACTCGCCTTCTCATTGGATGAATTTGGTATCAGGATTTAACTTATATCTGACTGTAGATCTTCCTTCAACACCAAATGTGGTTCCTGGCCGTCGTTCTCGTTCAACCTCTTAGACCACTCATCGAGGCGCAAGACAATAACATTTGAAGGCATTGCCACGAAATGAAGAAAGGAGGCAGCCAGTATAGATTTTGTAGAAGTATAATAAAGACCGAAATTATCATGTTTTCGCATTTCGGATTCTCATTACACCAGCATCATTGGATTCATACCAACTTACTTATACGACATACCCTCTTATCAAAATGACAGACTCAATCGCTGCAGCCAAACTCGCTCTGTACATCATCCTAGCCCAACCAGCTATATACTGTCTCTTCAAACATGGAAAGACCGGTTTTATCGGATGGCTCTATATCCAGATCTTCTGTGTTCTTCGCATCACCACTGGTGGTATTGGTCTCCACGGCGCAAGCAGCTCAACTGGTCCTGTTATCCTTAACAGCATTGGGCTCTCACCTTTACTTCTTGCTACCTCTGGAATCTTGCACGAAGCGTAAGTCTTAGACTCTCTCAATACCATCACGAGTGGGTTACTAACAAGTAATAGTCGAAGAGCCACGAACCCCCGACTTAACAGACGTTTCGACATCGTTCTCGAAGTCAAGTACCACGGTTTAGTCGGAGTAGTCATGGCTCTTATCATCGTCTCAATCATCAATCTCCAAGACGGCAAGGATGTTGACAAGTACAAGACTCTTCTCAAAGTTGCGTCTGCACTTATTGCCTTGACTTGGTTCTTGATTACTGTTTGGTCCTTGTGGTCTCTTGGCAAGACCAGAGTATCCCCTACAAACGGTTCTGTTCCCTCTTTTAGGGGTGGTATGCTGGTAAGTCCAACCTCAACACTCTTCACAAAGGCATTGTACTGACATTTACAAGCTCTTGTACGCAGTCTTCATCACTCTTCCCCTCCTATGTCTCCGTCTCGCCTACGCAATCGCCTTCCTGCAGCTCCAGATCTCAGACCCTACATCAGGTTTCTTGTCCTCAAAGGCCATCGAAGTATGTCTTGGTATGATCCCGGAGCTTTTGGTCACCATCGTTTTCATCGCCGTCGGCATCAAGACTCGAAACATCAAGCACGATATCAAGAAGCTGGACTCTGTGAAGCTCTCTCATGAAAGTCACGAGTTTCAACAGCAGACTGCTTAGGTTCAGATTCCTAAGTAACAAGGTGGGAAGTTATTTAGTAGTTTGGGGGTTTTGATAGATAGGGGGTTGAACGGCGGGAAAGGCTTGTACAGTTTTCGTTTCTTTCAGCCTATAGATCTCCATTTGAATTTAGATACCATTGTGTAATGCTCATTAGTTCAAATCGTCTCATCATGACAAACCCATGCACTTGCAGCTTATACCCGATTTCGGTGTGGTCCTACCCTGAAGCCTCGGCACAGAATACTGCGAAACAGCGAACTAGCTCCGACATGTTAACACAAACAAAACACGACACATCCAAATCTGTCAAGAAGAACATCATATGTTCTAACCCACAATTATCTTTCCATCCCCAGTTCTTCATCCATCAAAGGGCGTACCCAGCAATCCACCACGCCCTTCCTCCCTCCACTTCCCCACATCCGACTCCCCCGCAATCCCGCATCATCTCACTCAGCAGCAACTACATAAACAAGCCCAACCTCACTTACAATGTCCTCTCGTATCTTTTCACTCATCAGACCCAAAGTCACCCCTTTTCTAACTACACGAACACTTCGAACAATGGCTTCCGGCGCAGTTTCCATTCCTCCGGGCAAGTACGAGTTTCTCGTCGTAGTTCCTGACAAGCCCGGCGTTCTCGAGAAACGACTTGCTGTTCGAGGGTAAGTAATGACACAATGTTAGAGGGGGGAGATGCTAATGAGGTGTAGACAGCATTTTGAGGATATGAAGCCAAAAGTTGAGGGTGGGAACATGAAGATGGGAGGTATGTACTATCCACATACCCTTGTACTGGAGTCTAAGGTTAACATATCTAGGTGCCATTCTCAACAGTGTTCCTAAAGACGATAGCCCCAGCAGTTTGGACTTTGCAGGAAGCACACTGGTCTGCATTGCCGAGTCTGCGGAAGAGGTGCGAGAGCAATTAAGCAAGGATATCTATGCGACTTCAGGAGTCTGGGATATGGACAAGGTGAGTTCTCAAAGGTGGATTCCAAGCTTTGACTCTGACATGACATACAGGTCCAAATCTACCCTTTCAAGGCTGCCTTCAGATTCAACTAATATCACATACTCAAAATAGCAACGTTAGAAGCGAATTGTCAAATAATAATTCTGCTAGCTGCACTGGTAACTTGAGAAAGTGCCCAGTCTCATTTACTGACTACCAAACAACTCTTGAACTGATCCTGTAGCAATGATCCCCTGTCACCAGCTATTCCCCATCTTGCCCCTTAAATCGCTGTACATAAACATTAGTAGCTCCACGAAAGCAAGCCCGAGTAATTGCCAAACACCGCAGAAAAGAGCTGCCCAGCCGAAAGGATTTCCAATTCAAGTAATAGTAACGCCATCGTACACCAGAGTCCCCCCAGAAAACATCATCTCGTCAGGTACAGAGACCTGCCACTGCTGTATCATAATCTAAGCCTCGGTTTCGCCGCTCTCAGCTGCCATTTCAGCTGCAACTCTCAGTTCGTAGTTGAGGTCGAAACACTCGGCCAAGAGCTCCGTAACGCTGCCTTGCCCTTCGGGGATGTCGCCGTTTACAACAAATTTGCCATCCACTTTCATGTTATCCAAAGAGTTGAGCTGTTTTCAGTTAGACAACATCCTATATCGTATTGCAGGATTCACATACCTTCATGCTGTAGGGGTACAGCTCTCTCACCGAAGAAACACCTCCGTTCTTCTTAACCTCAATCAGGCATCGCTTCAGTGTCTGCAACTGGTTGTAAACAGGCAAAAGAGCCTCAGACACGGGCTCGGATGCCAGCATGAACGAGTAGATGTAGGCGTATGATCGTCGAATCAGGTACAGGAAAGTTCGCTGAGTCCAGAGATCCGCTGGTCGTCCTCGGTCGTCCACCCAGTTACCGTTATCACCTCGGCTCTCGTCAATTCGGTCGAGCTGTCGCTGGAAATCGTACAAGTCTGTCTCTCGGAGTGACCAGGCCTGTGTGAGGGAAAGCTTCTCGAGGTCGTTGCGAATGTGAATGAGTGCGTCGTAAATCGGTCGCCATTGATCAGCCACCTCTCCTTGCCTTGTAATTGTCAGTTGGGCTTTTCCACAGAGTTACGCGCATCTTACCTCTCAAGCACCATATCCGACCAGCGGACGCAGCGGCTGTACAAGTCTCGAACAACTTCACCACCCTCCTCTAAAGCGCCATCCTCTGCAGTAAATGTGCCGTTGTTGTGCTTCTCGCCAATTTCCAAGATTTGGTTCCGTAGCTTCTTAACCTCGGATGTCGAAAACTAAGTAATGTTAGTCCATCCTGCAACTTGTCATCGCATCGCCAAGCTTGCTCACCTTGGACTTGGTGTTGGCCAGCGAAATCGATCGCAAGATTGAAATAAGCTTCTCGTGAGCTTCCAGCAGATAGTCGGGCAGTTTCTCTAATCGCTTCTGGAGTCTCGCTAGGGTCGAGTTGCATAGCTCAACACGGTTCTCAAGCAATGTGAGCATGTATGGTGGGTGTCGCTTATCGGGAGATGGGTCACTAGCAGCATCGCGAATGCTCTTAGATAGATCCTCGAGTGTGGACTTAATACTGCCGAGGTCCTTGGCGGAGTAGAGTTCGGCTTCAACAAGGTGATCGAGAAGTCGCTTAACAGTTGATGTCATAGCGTAGGTCGCAGGCGCCTCGTTGTTTCGTCCGATGGTTAGGTAGAATAGAGACAGCAGTTGGAAGCAGCTCTCCAGGACCTTATCCACTGTAAACACATCATTAGTATCGTGTTATCTATTCGCGATCGGATTTGAAGACATGCATCTGTTCTCCTCCTTAGCGCCTGTCTCCGCCCGTACGATAGTCAACTCCTTGACCTGGTCCATTGTCTCATCGAACAGAGGCATGACATCCTGCGTTCGAATATAGTTTGTGCGATCTTGCTTGAGGAGCAGCAGGCGATCTCTGATCATTGACAGCTTCTGTAGAATAGCTTGCTCGCGAGGGTCTCGCGGCATTGGGATTGCTGGAGTATCCATGTTGATAGCTGCTGTTCGAGCTCACTGATGTATGTGGATATGTTGAATGAGGAGTAAAGGGATAAGTTGGCGGTGGATTGGATATATCGAAGTTAGGATCGACCTCGCTTGTTGTTCTTGCTCTTTGCAACTTGTCCGAGGGTCCGTGGAGTGACGAAGGCGATGAAAGTGGCGGCGGGGCCAGAGATTCAGGGAAGTTGAGTCGACCTTTGGTGGGGAGGTCGTGATGGACTTAGTCGAAGTCTGGATGTCACGGTAGCTCGATTCGTCACCAGCAATGAACGAGTATGGGATGATTATGAGAAGTTATGGGATGTCAAAGTGAGGATAAGTGATTGATGACAGAATGACAATGAAAAGCCTATGGAGAAATTTACTAGTATCACTGCAGTGTTTCAACTGGATGGATTGGATTGGCATTGAACAAGTTATGTTGTCACCTCACTCATGAGACGGAGCTGGAGCCCAGACCCCCTCCAAGGATCCATGGATTGCTGCTCTCGCTGCACGCGGCACGTCCACACCTACGGCATTGAGCATTGAGCATCAAGCCTGACGACAATAGTGGGGACCTCAGCCAGAAGGTGGGGTAGAGATCATGGCATGCTTGGAACCTCGTTTCATTGGCTCGTTACACCTCAACCAATGAAAGGCGTGACTCATCAACGGAGCGGATAATCATTTCCTCCCGCACACTTTTAGGGCTTTCAAGACCTCCAACCGAAATTCCGACAGGTTCTGTGGCTCCATTCTGGTGATATTCCGACTTCAAACCATCAAACGACTCGACTTCGTGCAGACTTTACAATCTCCCACCCGCACGTCAAAATCCATTCACAATGTCTCACGCCGAGCTCGCTTCGTCCTACGCGGCCCTGATCCTCGCCGACGACGGCATTGAGATCACCGTACGTTAATTCCTCCTTCGATTGCCCCGCGATTTCAACGAATTTGTGTGTTTGTGATCGCTAACTCGTCATCGCGACAATATAGTCCGACAAGCTCCAGTCCCTCATCAAGGCCGCTAAGGTCGAGGAGGTTGAGCCCATCTGGACCTCCATCTTCGCCAAGGTACGAACCACCGATTAAACCCAGCGACTCGCGCGCGCTCGTTTCCAGGACTTCGATTTTCTGACGGAATTTATGTGTATAGGCTCTCGAGGGCAAGGATGTCAAGGACCTTCTCGTGAACGTCGGTTCCGGTGGCGGTGCTGCCCCCGCCGCCGGTGGTGCTGCCGCTGCTGGTGGTGCTGCTGACGAGGCTGCTCCTGCTGAGGAGAAGGAGGAGGGTACGTTGACCCACGAAATACTACGACAGACACAGAACGGATTACTGACAACCACACAGAGAAGGAGGAGTCTGACGAGGACATGGGCTTCGGTCTCTTCGACTAAGAAGTTACGCCGCTACGACTGTTTCCTTGTTCTTTGTACTTCGACTGCATGGTTTCGGGGTTTCCAATCAATCGATCATAAAGGATGGAATGCGGGCACTATACCCTGCGCCCTGGACAGAGTCGCTTCTTTCATACGACGCTATGATGAATGCGCTCAACGGAGTTTCGCGGAGGGAGAATTGGTCAATTCAAAGGCTCTGATAAAAAAAAAGTCCCGCCATGGGTGGTTTGAGTTCAATATGGGTTTCTTCAAAGTGTGACTATTCGTCTAAAGTGCCTGGTGACTGTGACTGTGACGAGACGATTTGAGATCCTCTTGTCAACTTCTATATCTACCTAAAGGACTTTTCTGTTCTTCGTAGCATCATGCATATCCTCTGCATGTTCCCACCAACGCCGCGCCATGTACTCTTTGCCAACTACAACGTCATAATTTATTTGACAATCAAAACGGAAGAAGGAACCAGGCCAGCCTCCTTTAGGGTCTTTGAGAAATCGACGTCACCCTCAAAGGTCTTTCGGGGGAATGTAGTCGTAAAGCTGGAGACAGCGTTACCTGTCTCGCTCTGAACCTGTTGCGCCAACTCGAACAGTGTCGTCTCAGCGGGCAGAGTCTTGGTGATGTTTCCACCATCTGTCTGAAGACGAAGTCGGGCCTCGTTGTGGTTGCTCTTGGGCTTGGATGCAGCGGCAACTGCAGCGGCGCCACCAGGAGCAGCAGCCTCAGCTTGAGGAGCTCGGCCCTCACGGGCTGCCTTGGCCTCCTCCGCCTTTCGTCGTCGCTCGGCTTTGTCGGCCTCGATCTTGGCCTTAATACGGCGCTTGGCCTCTTGATCCTCGAGCTTCTCCTGTCGCTTTGCTGCAGCCTCCTTGACGGCCTGCTTTTTGGCCAACTCCTCTTTAGCCTCTTGGCTCTCCTTGGTGGACTTTTGTCGGATTTGCTGTGATGGGTTAATTATAGGTTCGGGGCATTAATTGTTAAGTCGCTTACCTCATTGCGCTTCTGGTCCTCCTTGTCCTTGACAGACTGGACAGCTCTCTTGGCCGCGAGACGCTCACGGAGCTCCTCGAGCTTAGCCTTCTTCTCATCTTCGGTCAAGGGAGCAATCTCCTCTGTTGACTCAGAGAAATCAGTGTGCTCGCTACAACTCAGTTAGCCAAACAACCCTAGGATGATTGCTGTATAAGTCCAACATACGTCTTGGTCGCATGATAGGTAGCCAGATCATGGTTTCTGAACTTCTTGCCGCACTCGTTGCAGACAAGAGAAGCAGCCTTTCCAGTCTCGATCTCCTTGATCTTGGCCTCAGTATCATCGTCATCATCTTCCTCCTTGGCGGCAGCGGCAGCCTTGATCTCATCAATAGGCTTGTCCTGGTTATCCTCTAGCCATTGAAGGGCACCCTGGACTATTCAAGTCAGCTTTGCAATCAATCTGAAATGATAGAACATACGTCCTCCTGTCTTCTTGACAGCAATCTCAGCGCGCTCCTTGTCGAAGCCCATATCAAGCAGAGTCTCCAAATCGGAAGCCATGTTGGCGGTGATGTTTGGTGATAGTGGGGTTTGTTGAGGGGCAAATAGTGAGATCGAGTTGGTGGTTAGATGAAGAAAGAAATCTCCACTGATTAAAATCTCGTGAATGTTATAATGTCACTCAATTTATAAGCTTTGAGTGAGATGAATTGCTTTCAGTGTGAATTGGGCAGTGAGTGAGTGAGACGTGTAAAGACGGGACCTGAGCTTAGGTAAAGTCTAAAGAGACGTCATTCAAGCCGCTGCCTCAGTGACGTGCCTGCTGTTTGGCCGGGTTTACTACGGCTAGCAAGGGTCGAACCACGGTGACTCCGTATTGTAACGTAACTTCCTCTTCTAACATCGTCTGTTTCTATCTGTTTGCAGGAAACGTGTTGTAGCAAATAGGTAACCAAGAGAAAAATGGCAAAGTAGTTCCGTTTTATCTGTTCTGTAGGTGTAGCAGATGTTGGCTGGAGAGTCGGCAATCGATTATGATATATGCTTGACAGGACATCATGGAGTCGCAGGGTAAATGCTCGCTGTTTCGCTGCATGTATGCTGTTTCTTTCATGATTTCAAGACGATTGCCAAACCTGTGATGCACCTTCTACCTCTGATATCGCCCTTTTGTCTTTGTGGCAAAGTCACATGGCCACAAGGACGAATTCTCTTGTTGCCTTTACACCATCCCAAATCGTCATGCTTGGTAACTTGTTTGTTACACTCACCTAGATGATTTCTATCTGCCTATGGCAAATATCTGAGTAATGCGAGGTCCTAAACGAACTATAAAAGGCCAGTTCTCCCCAAGCTGTCTACGAAGTATTCTTCCGGCATTCATAGCTGAGTATAGCTCTATGATATAATTACTTTATCTATGCAAGGCATGTCTTGCGTTGAGAGACCGCTGTTTATGTCAGAGTTGGACTATTGCTCTTTGCCGCATTTCACCTCCAAGAACGGTGCAGTTGACTCGGCCCAAGGACTGCCAGTCTGACAGGCTTCTGCTGTCATTTGCTGACGAGGAGCACCGGACGAATATCGACATTCATATATAAAAGAAGCTAGATGCACCGACTGCGTCAGACCTCCTCTTCTCCCGCTCTATGACGGAAGTATCCTAATGCCAAAAATCACCCTCTTCCGAAAAAAGAAGTTTGGGTGGACGGCGACGTATAAAGACATCAAGGAGCCAGAAAATAACTCTTTCCCAACGGATCAGGAAGTTGTGAAGGTTTGGAACGAAGAGCATCCCATCTCGGATGAAGACTGTAAGTGGCTTTTCGATTCAAGATCAACCTCACTCGTCTGGTTTAAATAGCATCAATCTGACACTGAGACCTGCGCAGCCAACCACCCAGGGTGCTGTATATAGTGCAACAACCTTGCAGGGAATGATCTAGGCGATGTCAACAGTCCTGGGGGCAGTCCAGACTCAATAAGCCGTCTCTCCTTAAGGCTCTGAAACACCTCAAGGAGATCTACGACACACAACAAATCCCGCACCGACCTAAGCCCTGGTATCTATCGCCGCATGTTCTCATGCAGTCGGCCAAGGAGCTACGATGGTCGGGTACCCTAGGTACCAAGGTCATCAGGCCTCTTCTTGGCGAGTTCTACTCCCGACGAACTATGAAGAGCGCTCTAGTCCTCCCCAACGGCGATATTACTTACCCGTCAGCTGGCATGCTGCCCTCCAGGATTGTTGTTGAGGAGTGTTGCTACCACCCAGACGACCCAGACGGCATTACTGTCAAAGAGATTGGCCGGACACGTTTGATACGGCACCAAAGATAGATGTGACCAACGTATGTTGTACTAAACCTCCTGTTCTTCCTGAACCTATCCAACTTACAATCTCTAGAATATTTCTACTTTGCGCTTGGGAAGCTTCTTGAGGAGCAGCTAGCCATTGTTACTGAAGCAATCAGTGAGAGTATTGCGAGGACTGCTCTCGGTTGGGTTCCCGGAACCCCACTGACCGAACAACATGTTCTGGGCTCCCGTCTTGAGGCCGTCGACGGCGTGGTTATCTTCGTGTGTTTATGTATATGCCAGCCCCATCATGAGGGCTCCGTTATCCTGGTCTGGGAAGATGACTTTCCGAACAAGAAGACGACTATTCTTTGGTTCGCTGGTTGCTTCTGGATATCAGGGCGTTAAGACTCAGTATGTCCAAGAAGTCAGATATATTTTATCATTCTTCTGGACTCTTCCTAACATCAATTAAAGCAGAAGTTTCTCAAAGGACCCAATTAGTCACCTCACCGAGTCTGGTCGTGTACATTATGACAAGAATTGGATTGAGAATTAAATCTTTCGGATATTGGTATGTTCTTACGATTTAGGCAACGCTTGATCAGAGGCTGACCGGTCAATATTTAAGTACGGAGAATCCTTGAGCTGACCAGCAGAGAACGAGGAAGTTATTGGCACGACACACGTTACATCAAACAAAATATCAGGTGGACTCTTGCAAAGGTCCAGATGAAGGATAACGGCAAGCCGTATAGTCGCCGTCTGGAACAACTGCTCAGGCTACCTTTCTCCGTCACCTTGCAGCAAGAACCTCGTACTTACACTATCGAATGCATCACACGACATGTCCAACCAACAAATTCGACTCTGAGTAAATCAACAGTAGCATTTCCGTTGACGCCTGTGCTTAACTATTGTACCTAGCCGGAGCAAGGCGGTACACCTGGTTTCACGATCGTTATAGTATTCACTGGAAGCATGTAATAGAGTATATATCAATCCGAACCAATATTATCATTAATTTTGGGTGAAATTCAACCCGGGTATCATCGTAGAAATCATGCATCTAAGTCTAACATGCCGCAAAACCTTTTTCCTTTTCTGTCCGTCCTTGTCCTCTATTTAGTTCCAAACAATAGGCCAGTTGCCATGCTTTCGGGCATAGGTCTGTTCCAAGCGTCTAAAAGCCTTTCGCGAGACATCCTGGTGATACATTTGGCACCAATCCTCGATCTGCTGTGCGATGATGTAGTCTTGTCCAGTGATGCAGAGATATCGGTAGAGATAGTCAACTGCGTCGTCCATGCCTTCGCTTCGGTTGTGGTTGTCGCAAGAATGGTTGAGTTTGCTGCAAAGAGCATATGACCAAGGCGCAGCGTAGACTTTAAGTCCACCGTTTGTTCCTTGGTGCTCGAAGACAATCTCGTTTTGTTTCTTGGCTTCTTCGAAGAGAGAAGTCTGCACATATCGGGGTAGGAAAAGTTGCATCGAGCTGTTGAGCCATGATTCGCCAAGGCTGCCTTGGGCTGAGGTGTTGGCGAAACTAGCAGCGTTGCTGAGAATGTCGCTTTCCTTTGAAGAAGGGTCGCTGAGGAGAAGCTCGACATCGTGAGTTGACTCTCTTGAGCGAAGGTAAAGTGTGTTGACGGCGCCGTCGACCGCAACACATTCCACGCTTACGCCGTATTCGTTCAGATACTCGGCCATCTTTTGGAAAGCATCGATGATTTGTTGTCGGCTTAATCCGGGGTAATCTTGGAAGATGGAGGAGGATGCCATGGCAGAACCAGCTGAATGGCTTGAGAGAGTGACAGGACGGCAAGGACGAGACTCCATCTCGAGAACGTGGCGGGAATTGTTGCAACCCATGATGAATATTGAGTGAGATTTGTGTGTGGTTTGAGGGATGTGATATGTGATACGGAAAACGAAGGAAGTATTTGTATCTGGAGAGATACAAATGTCAGACAAAGAATGTATCAAGTGTTGTTCTTCTGAGATTCTGTCTACCTGATCCAAGGGATGTGTTCTCGTATATATATTCATGTTCCTCTATGCTAAACAACGCTACCAGAGACAGAAAAGTGGTCGCACATGCGCCCGAAGCGGTTATGCCATCACAGAAATTCCGTCAGCCGCAGTAGCAACTGTAACGTAGGAGTAGGAGCAGGAAGAAATGGAGACAGACCAACCCGTTCTTGGTGGCACCGCCCTCGTGTCGATCAAATACGAGGGTGTTTACCCGCATCTGGCGTTCCCTTTGAGCCTTGCAATCCACCTTTTTCTCCTCAGCTGTTCCAGTAGCGTGGGAGAAGGAATTCAATGTTTCTGGCACAGCAGGCAAGCACAGATATTTTTAGATGTTGGTGAGGACTGCAACTGCATTAGTCCTACGCCAAGGCCGTTGAGCGCTTAGAAAATGTGGTCGTGATGGATCATTTAGCATAAAAAGACATCGCGTCAACCGCGAACTGTCACTAGGTATTCTTGCTGTTGTCATGAGTCGTTAGTTAGATCAAGTTGAATCCACCTTGTACATATCTCCGAGAATGACTGCATTCCGTATTCTCTGTCTCACAACTTATCAGATTTTTCACTCTCAAGTCATACAAAAGATCAAGTTGCAGATTCGAGTCCATCCATGACGACCATGTAAAGCTGTTACCTCAAACTGTTTCATTCGAGACACAGATATAACAAATTTCTCGTTTAAAGTGAAGATGTCACGATTCGAAACGACACACGCTATGTTCATGTTCATCATTCTGAAGCGGTTCGTGGGGGCGGGGTTAATATGGTGTCGCTCTTAAGACTAAGGGTCTTTTGCTGCAAACCATGGATCTGGTCTTGGTCTGTGTGGATATTGCTTCGGTTCCTGAATTTTCCTTACCGAGATAACAACCCTTTAAATGATGTGGATACTTGAGATTCATTAATATTTTATTGTTATGCAACATCAAAAGGCATGTTACAACTCTATTCAAACATTTTGGCGCTTTTAAACAAAGGGGAATGTGCCTATGGCTGCGCTAAGTAGCTGTCAAGCTCGCACACTACACTGACCTGGGACTGTGGCTTCTGTTCTCATTGCAAGCCATGATATCCTCACTTCCCTGATTTGAAGCTCTCAGCTATGGCTGCTTACCAATGCAGCATTTGCATATTGTTGGTCTGATTTGACTCTGAGGCAGCCCAAGGGAACCTTTTTTGTGGAGGACAAACAATCCATTCACCACTTAGCAACAGAGTGGATAGCTCTTGCATGCCGTTATGGGGTAGTCTAATCAATAGAGAGTCTAAAGGATGAAAAGGGTGACTGCATGTCAAGACGAGGCTCTCGAGTCTAGATATTAAAGGACCTTGAATTGAAGAGACGAGATGAATAAAGTATCAGTATAATAATGCCTGACATCGGAGTTTATAATCAATGGAATGGAGACGAAAGTCCCCTAATGGCTCGTGCGCTGTAGCAACCACCTGAAGCTGCTTCTTCTCAACTGGGAATAGGGCGACAAGAAGCAATTACGTCGTAGGACGTCAACTGGAAACCTGCCAGGTCTGGCTTCTTCCATTTCCATTTCCATTCCCAAACCTGCACATCCAATCCACCTCCACTACCTTACTCTACTCTAATCTTTTCATTTCGTCACCGGTTTCCTCTTCCATCCTTATTCACACGCGACTGTTCCTGCTACTGTATCTTATTGCTTCTGCGCAACTTCGTGTCGCCAATACTTTCCCACCTCTAATCTAACTTTCCCCCTTGTTCATCTACACTACAACATCCATATCTGCCGTTGCCACGTTTCCACTTTGTTACCGCCAACACCAAGAACATCGCGCGACACCAACAATTCCGACTTTTGCAACCTCATATCCAATTACCAAAGACGACGATAAATAGCCAACATGTCGGTCGAAATTGAGCCCTTCGAGCTTTCCTTCAAGCGTACGTCATCTGCGATGGACTTCAGCGGGCCCTTGGGAGCTTGGAATTGACTTCTTTGCCAGGCCCCTTCACCACCGAGGTTTCTCAGACCCTGACGCTCAGGAACCCTAACTCGACTCCTGTCGCCTTCAAGGTATGTTGATTGGCAATTCTGATACGATGGACTTTGCTGACAAGTTTTACAGGTCAAGACAACCGCTCCCAAGCAGTATGGCTGCCCCTCTCCCTAAACCTTCCGAATCGCATACCTGACACCTTATTAGATACTGTGTCCGACCAAATGCAGGCCGCATCGAGGCCGGTCAGAGCTTTGATGTTTCTGGTGAGTGAGCTTTCATGTAGCTCAGGCAAGCAGCCGTTAATGATTGCACAGTTCTCCTCCAGGCGATGAAGCAGGATCCTGCCCCCGACGCTAGATGCCGCGACAAGTTCCTCGTCCAGTCTACAGCCATTACCGCGGATAAGGAATTTGCCAGCCATACCGCTGTGGTATTTACTCCCCAATCAGAACTCAAACCCAATTTCAATTAAACTTACACAATGTACCAGCTCGAAACCGCGGACAAGGCCTCGCTTATTGAGCGCAAGATTCGAGTTAACTGGTTGCCGGCTGGTCCCGATGGCGAGGTTCACCGGCCAATGTCTACGCCCAACAAGGCGGCTGTCGCTAATGGCGTAAGTATTGGTATTGCAGATCCGAGATGCTGTGTCTGATTACAAATTCTAGGCCAACGACACACCTGATGTTTCTCGCACTTACTCTTCTCCCGTCGTCCGAGACGAGTCGCCTTCCAACGCACCACCTCCTTACCAGTCTCCCCAACAAGGGTCCCACGAGGAGGAGAGGCCCAGATCCATGCAGTCTGATATGGAGGTCAAGAGCGCTATTTCTCAGGCCACAGCATCCATCAAGGAGACTGCTGAGCTGACCTACGAGGAGCTCAAGGCTAAGCTTGCCCAGGCTGAGCAGCAGCTCGTGTCTCTTAAGGATAGCGGCCTCCGCCAGCGCAACGTTAAGTCCGATTCCAACGATGATGAGAAGCGACCTTTGGCCCAAACTGCCCAGGCTGTTCAGCAGACTGTCGAGGGTGTGCCAGTGCAGATGGCTGCCATCCTCTGCTTGGTCAGCTTCCTACTCGCCTACTTCTTCTTTTAGACGTAGGAAGAAGATGGTGGCCCCAGGATCTTTAAGATGAAACTAATAGACAGGCCTGATGACGCTTATGATAACTCAGCTGGGAGGCATAGGATCCCCGGATGCATATATCTTCAAAGTATGGCAAGGGCAAAACCTGGGAAGCAGATCATACGATAGGCGGGAACAAGCAGTGTTAACGGGCCGATACCTCACTAAAGCCACTGCATACCTTGGGCAAAAGCACCAGCAAGCAGGTGGTTTTGCGATGAGCTCGGCCATGGACAGCTGCAACTTGGAGATGGACTATGGCTATGGGGATTGAAAAGCGATGGGCGAAGGAGAGGGGAGCTTCCCACGGGGCAACTTTGACTGTACACTCTTAACTTGAGCCCTCCTCGGCTCTCGTATTTTCTTGTGTCGTACTATTCTGCTGTTTGCGTTTACTGAGAACTTTGGCGTTCTAATTTATTTTGTCACTACAAATCTCCGTTTCCTGCAACTTGTGTCTTTAGTGACTTTTGAGCAATTTCCGCTCGGATTTGAAGATGTCCATGCTTCGGTCGGGAACGATCTAGTGTTCTACGGAAAATTATAAGCACTTAATCGATGGTGATCATCATTTGAAAGATCTCATGTGTTTTTATTCGTAGCCTAGAACGCCTTGCGCAAAAGATCTGCACTCTATCGTCTGTGCCATGATCTAGTCTTTTCTAATGCTCACAACTCGCAGCGAAAGAGCCAAAACCGAAAACCCAAAAGTCATATCACCCTTTCTGTCAACAGAAAACGGCTACCTCGAAAACCAACTATTAAAATGTGTATTCTATCGCATGCTTTTGTGCTCCCTCTAAATAGACTCAATCTCAGACTGCTTCCAGTCAGCAACAGCACCGCCTCCAACGAGACGACCACCCTGCTTGCGCTTGACACGGCAAGACATGCCAACGTTCTCATCAAAGATGAAGCGCCAGATGGCGTAGCACCAGCTCTCGTGGCGAGGCAGGGGGTCGTAAAATTCGGAAGCAATGTCTCGCACAGCGTGGAGACGGGTCCAAGGAATGGCAGGGAAATCGTGGTGCTCGTTGTGAAGACCGACGTTGTAGGTGAACCAGTTGAGAGGTCCGTAGTAAGAGAAGGTCTCGGGCACGGGGATCTTGTTCTCGGGGTCGCGAGCAGAGGGGGTGACGGTCTCGTAGACGTAGTGCTCGGCGATGAAGTGGCCAGCCAGAGGGTGCAGACTTCCGGCGAGGAAGGAAGACAGCAGGAGGTAGAGCAGAGAGTTGACGGAGGCGTACTTGAGGAGGATAAGATCGAAGGTGACCTGGACAAGGATGTTGAGGGCGTGGATTCCAGTAAGAGGAATGCGGTAAATGGCCATGGGTCGCAGGGCGTAGAAGAAGATCTGGAAAGTGCAGAAGAAGGCCTTTCCGAGAATGGAGTCAAGGAAGACTGCCTCGAAAGCGGTAGGAAGATCGGTATCGAGGCCATCAACGCCGAGGGACTTGTGGTGGGTAAGATGGTAAGGCTGGACACAAAGTTAGCGAAGCTCCAGCATTCGAGATTCTAGGATAACATACTCGGAACGAAGCGCTGTAGGGAATGCCGATGGGAAGGTTGGCAAAGATAGCGATCAAACGGTTGGCGCGAGCGCTCTTGAAAGCCAAGTTATGCGAGATCTCGTGAATAGCGAGAAACAGGTTCTGGTTGGCAGTCGCACCGAAGACGTAGGCGACAGCCCAGAACTTCCATGAGAAGAACGAGGTCGACTGGAGCATCCATGCGAGGAAGACCTGGAGAGATACAACGCCGAGGACGACCCATTTCGTGAGAGGTTCGGGACCGCAGAGCTTGGTGATCTGTAGAAGGGCTGTTAGCGACGAGATGCTGAAGAAGCGATTGGAGTGGTACGAACCTCGGGATGGGCCTTGATGATGGCGAGACGACGAGTTCGATGAGGTTCCTCAGTGTACGTCCAGAAGAAATCGTTTGTCTTGTCGGCAGCGTCCTGCGTAGGAGCTGGGGAAGGGCTATCGCCCTTTGCCCTCGAAGTGACAGTAGAGGAGTTTGTCGCAGGCATTTTTTTCTTGTTTTCCCTTCAACAAACAAACGAAGATGAAAGAACGAAAAGAAACAAAAGCGAAAGTGTGGGAGCTTTAATTTTAAAAAAGGAAGCTCAACATTTGCCTCCCTATTTGTCCCTTAAACTTCTCGAATGCGGCGTGGAAAATCGCCCAGGGGAAATGCCAAATAGCTACGTGGACCCTAAGGCGGTGAAAATGTTAATTGGGACTTTGGGCCAATGGGGTTCAGTTAGGGGCGGCGGGGGGGATGGAACCAAATTCAGGGGACCCGAGACGAGCGTAGCAAAGCCCGTTTTTGAGGGGTTGAAAGGCGGGGCATTTTGGAAAGGCCATTCAGAGGGGCGAATTGTATGGCGTGGCAGTGAGGTCTGGTCTTTTTGATATTGATAGTTTATTGTGAGCTCTGGTTTATCTATCCGTACAGCTTCTGTTTATTCCAGTCTGCATGTTATTCTGCGACTCATCAAAACTTCAATGAGAAATGCCATCTTCAGGTAATAGAGACACTCTGTCCTTAAATCTTTGACAAGGGCGGGAGGGGAAATGGTTCGAGTGGTGCCATTCTCGACCGTCTGATCCCATTGATTAACATCAACACCATACGATTTTTCGGTATCTGTTGGAATCCTCCTGGGTTTCTCTCCTTATTTGCTCTGCAAGATTTGCAATTCCGGTAATCTGGTAGGGCTATCTTCTTAATAAGTGGATTCGAATAAATAGGATAAAAACGATGTGCTTCTCTTCTCTGTGAGTGCGAATACGAATACTGAACGTTGACATCAATCTTGACAGTGACCTTATTGTATGCAATTTGCACATATAAGATGCTCTAGTCCACTGGGAGTCATTCGCTTGATGCTTCATGGTGCACCTTATAGTACCTAGAGGTTGGTATAATGCGAGCCTCTTAAAATTGACAGATTACATATCAGGATGGATACTTTCATACACTCCGTTGAATAACGGAGTAGCTCAAGGTGGAAAGAACGGCCATCCGTATTCATTGACAGACTTCGAATGTCTGATTCGATGAGCCATTGGCCATAGAGTGAGGGCTGAGACGGATGGGAAGTTCCATGTGACGCCAAGTCTCTGGGTTCTTGGCAAGAGGTCTGGTTGGTCTGAGTGTCGAGGAAGGTAAGGTTAAATTAAGACGCGGAGCCTCAACCTCAACCTCCACTTCTTCAACCTCGTCAGCTTCACTTCATTCATCCATCACGATGGAACACAGTTCGAAAGTTCTTATCAATTCGCACAAGCATCACCTGTGACGAAACATGGCCCGCCTTCGTATCTGTATCAAGAAACACTGCCAACTGCACATGCCTGACTGACCACATGGGGTATCTACTCGTTATCTCTTCCTTCGCAGTTCCTCTGCTCTCCAATCTGACTAAATCATTCCTTTCGCATACATTTCATGTACTCATTAAAGGCCGTTTGATGGGCAAGAAAAGACGCCAGACACCGTGCCGGCCGCATATTGATCGATGATGCCCTGCACACTGGCATATGTGCCAACTGTCAAGAACACGATACCAATCGCGATCAAAATCCAGTTCAAGATGTTGCCAGCAAGATCTGCAATCTTGTTATGATGTCGGCCAACCGCCTGATCAGCTTTGCGCATTCTGAAGTACGCAACACCCCAGAAGATGAAGCCAAACCAACTATCGAATAGAGATGACATCACGGAAAGAACTAAGAGAGAGTATTAGCATCTGCCGGTACTAGCTTTTATCTCGGGAATACTTACGAGAGTTGAAGAATGGGATGATCATGGCAATGATAAAAGCAAAAACCCAGGTCACGAGCAGAATACCACTCCATGATCCCCAGCCAACAATAGTGTGGCTGTTCAGATGCTTTGAGTTGCGGAAAGCACGGAAGAACACGAAACGAGCCGAAACGGAAGCGTACAGACAACCGAGGAAGATGATGGTGGGGATCATGAACGAGAACGCAACCTTCTTGTACAGGTCTTCCAGCGATCCAAAGGCCGGTGCTGTCACATACTGGTTGCCAGTATAGTTGTATACGATGGCTCCGACAAGGCTGAAAACGATAATCTCGGCAATTGTGCACGCCCAGAGAGCCTTGGGAAAGTCGCGAGGGTCTCGCATTTCAGCAATGAAACTTGGCAGGGTGATCTGGCCGATGAAGGTATAGCTGATGTTGAGAAAGGCGGACATTCCGTTGACGAAGGTGGTTCCTTTGACTGGGATAGCGGTCACGAGAGGCTCGCCCAGCTTTGCCGGGTCGTATCCAAATGGATGATCCTGAATACCAGCAAAAATGGCAGCAAGCAATACGGAAATGAAGGTGAAGAAGGCCGAGGCCGTTCCAAGCTTAGCCATCATATCGAAAGTCCTGGGCAGTGAGCAAACCCAGCTGATGATGGCAACAACAGCTGAGAACATGACAGTTCGGCAACCACCAATATCGTCCGATTCGGTCATGGTGTTGAGGTACTTGGCTCCGATTAAGACATGGAGACCCTGGATAAAGGTGTTGTTGAGGATGAAGCACACAGCAGTTGCCCACCAAGCCCATTTCTTACCCCAAAACAGCATTTGGCCAATATCGCAAACATCGCGCATCTCTGGGTGGCGCAGGCAGAATTCCCAGAGGACGAGACTGGTGTAAAGAACAATGAGAGCAATGACGATCGTGAGGATGATACCAGGCACCAAACCGAGGACACTATACGACCAAGGGAAACTCATGATAGCAAGGCAAATGTACTCGCTAAAGAGCAATCCAGCGGTCTTTTGCCATGAGCAAGTGCGGTATTGAATAGCCTCTCCCTGCTCCGCAGCCAGTTGCTTGTTGAGAATGGCAGAGCTGGAGTCGTCCGAGTCGGAGAGATCACGTCTCACAAATTCGGGGAGATCAGCAATGCGAGGGCCGACAGTGACGCCTGCCCCACCAAATAGAGATGCCCATCGCGACGAGGGTGTTTGAACTTCAGATTGGCGACGCTCGGGGTCAGGACTTCGACTTCCGCTTCCAGAACCAACTGATCCTTTTTCGGCCATCTTGATCTGTCGAAACACAATGCAAGTGCTTGTTGGGACAGTTAAATGGTGTTGTATGTGGGGTTGGGATACCGAGGTACTACCAAGTTAGCGATGATGATATCGCAATAAGGTCAAAAGAAGAAGAGAGCCAGGCACAGAACACAAATAGGCAAGTGCTGGATGAAGGTTGCAGAAAAGAATGGGAGCCAGCCTGCATTTAAAAGGTCTGAGGAAAATCTCTCTTCTCAGACATTATCCCTACATTCTACAACAGGTTACGATGCCAACGATCCCTTCCAAGTTATCGTTGGCCACACACGCAAGGTTCAAGAGCCTGTTCCCTACCAGGGCGTGGATGTTTACTGCTAGACTGAAATTGGGAGTGTTTAGTCGTCAGTCTCTTCAATTGCCCCTTCGGACGTCCTCCTTATCACTCCTCTTTGGTCCTCTTTTCTAACAAAGCTTGCGCTAAGATGACATTGACTCTCAAAGTGCAACGCAACACACCACTCATGAAGGATCAAACGTTCCACACACCTCGGAGTGCAGCCAAATGTCTACTAATGGTAGAGACGTGCAGACAAATAGCCGTCGTATATCCACACGGAACGGCGAACGGTGCCCCCACTCGGCCCACGCGATGTGCCGAACATCCGTACTAGGCCTGTCAATAACCCCGACGACCCAGACTGAAGCTGCACGTCAGCCAGTAAAGCCCAATTCGGTCACATCATCGTTGAAAACGCAAAACCTACCGGAGCCTCCGTCTGGTCGATCACTGATTTAAAACGTCTGCCTGGCAGGGGCTCCAAGTCTAAGCTAACCCCAGGATTTCAGGAAACATGAGAGTTGCAATCGAAGTCGAGCTGGAACAATGAGAATACTCAGAGAGTTGCAGTGCTAGTCGAACAGAATTTTGTTCGTTCCACTGTTTCTATTATCCCGAATCGAAATCTCAGTTTTCTGCATTGCCCCTAGGAATTCCCAGATTACTGACTGGTCGGGTCATAGCTTCTTAGGCGCGGGTCTGAGCTCTGAGATCTGATGACAAGAAGACGTAGTTTTTACGTACTTTGACTTCGGAGAGGCAAGGTCAATTGCAGTAGCTCGATCTGCGAGTTGTCTCTGTTGTTGGTTCCAGAAGATAAGCTCACAAGCTTCATCCAAAGGATCGCACGCAATTCAAACCGACACTGCGCAATAATCGATTATTGAACGAGGCGCTCGTCAGGTGGGTGGTCATGCAGCTTCCGTCACTCATGATGAGCAAGGACGTCTGATTCGGAACCAACAGCATGTAACTGAGGGACTGATCAGCACTGTGATGCAAGCTCTTGCAGGATGCAGGGCTAGATGTTACTTCGGTCTCACTCATCCTTTCTGCAACAACCTTATCTTCTGGTGTTGGACGGCTGGTCCCTAGACCTTGGACCCTGGATGTGTTGCTGTTGCCAAATTCTCGTCCCACTTGTTCACGGGGAGTTGATCAGATATGATGTGATTTAATATGAAGAATACGTGATCATTGAGTTTAACGAATGCCGTAGCTTGGTGTGTCGGTCCCGACTAGGCCAACGAAACCCGAGAACTCGGAACATTTACACCCATCGATGAAGGTAAGAGTGGTCCGTTCTTTTCAGCCCTGGTGTCACATCATTTGACCCTTGGAAGGCGACATTCAGGCTAGAAAAAGAAATAGCTTGCGGCTCGTCGGGATGCTGTCGAATTGTCCGATCATGCGATTGAATACTAATTCTTTCGTGTCATCGCCTCTCATTCTCTTCCCCTGTCTGCAACGGGGAGCTCGGGGAGTTTTGTCCTGCTGCAAAAGCGCATGTCTGTGGGCCTTTTAAGCTTATTACTTGAGAAGAATGTCGCGAGCGTCCGTGATGTCGTCTGATATCCACTTGCGACGAGGTTATTGCCAAGCTAGTGCCAAGGGCTAGGCGATCTCTGGGCGATCGAGTTTCCAACCAATTGAACAACACATTTTTTAACTTCATGTTAACCACAGACATCACATCTAATTCAGATTCATCTCATAGATGTTATTCTTTATTTTTTAAGATTCTCTCAGTAGTAATTCAGTTTAACATATTACAACCTATAGCAGTTCTCTTCCTTTAGCTTAATCTAAGCTTTAGTCAGTTTCATTATACAGTACAGACAGAGAGTACTATAGTTCCTATATAACTTTTGCAGGTCCACCTAAGTAAAATACTGGCCCAGCGCATTACATACCATCACACATTCACGATCAGTGCAAAAGAATACCATAGGTCAAAATAGCAAAAGGGTTCGGGCCCCGGACGGCCCTACATCCCTGTCGATCTATGGTTGCATTTTTATGTGTCGTCGGGTTTGTCGATATGAAATCCTCGCTCTTCCTACTGGTTTTAGTTCCTTTCGGGCGGTGCAGTTTGTCCTGACTGGTTACCCCAGCGCCTGCTGCACCCCAGCGCCTATTGCACGTCGTCGGGTTTTTGTGTTTTCAGTAGTCGTCGGGATTAGTCGTCGGGATTCGAATGCGGGGTTGTCGTGGAGTTAGTCGTCGGTTGTTGTTGTTGAACCATCCCCTTTAACCACCCGGCGAGAACAGTTTGACCTGACGGGTTCCGCCCGCGCCCCTGCTCCCCCGATGGGAAGGAGGGTAGTTCTGACAGTATATATAGCATTGGCAGGTCGTAGCCCTCCTGGTGGTGGTGACGTGGTGATGCGGTAAGGCTCTTGGTTGTGGTTGAGGAGGTATCGCGGGCTGGCAGGCGGGTGGCAGCTGGTGGGCCGTCGGCGGCAGCATCTTGCACTGCGCCAGCGTGAAGCATTTCATTTCCCGCGAAAAGCAGCGCCGTGATGATTCCAGAGTATTTTGATGTTGTCGCGATACATCCCCGCCCTCAATTGAGTCCCCTCAACGAGTTGAAGCCATCACCACCACAGCATATCATCACCACCAATTTACCCACATAGCCAACCACCAACAAGCCATGACTTGCTGACAGAATACGAAATCACTTTCGCATCCGGAATGGAGAGAATGATAATTACATGCACTTGCAATACATATAATTATCTGAGGGGCAGCACTAGCAAATGGACGTCTTTCAACACGACGCGACTCTTCTTATGCAACAGCCGTACAAAGCAGAGATTCGCGTCTTGCGTAGGAAATGGTACATCGCAATTCCTTTCCAAAACACATAGCGCTTGCTATATCTATATGAATACGACATTGCTTAATGTCCAGGCACGGTGTGCCATGCTGTATCCAGCTACCAAATGATTGAATCAATTGAGCCAAATAGTGATAATTGAGCGAGTGTTATTGGAATAGGAAGGAGCACGGCAAGTTTTCAAAGTTTGTGGAATGAATCTGAGTTAGTTTCATGGAGGCAAGGCAAAAGGTTCATGACTGAATCAAGGCATGGGCAAAGTGTGAAAATTTCGAAATGTTGGATGCAAAGACACGAGTATTGTGGCACTAGCACTAATACGTAGCATCTTTGGAGGTAGCCAAAGTAACGATAAAACTTGTCGGGATGTCGAGATATCGAAATATCAAGAGGAAGTTCGGTCGGAATAACAGATATCGAAATGTTGGATTTGACGCGGCGTGGAGGAGGGGTTATGATGATGAAGGAGTAAGAATCACGAGATACGACACGACGTGGGGACAAGTATTGGGAGTGGAGATGCTTGGCCGTGTTTTCCAGTTTGGGAAATCGCGGAATTTAGTATATCCGTAAGCGAAAGTCACGATGTGCTGGAGACTCATGACAGCCCGAAAACAAACCATACCGAATATGATTTATCATGAACCTTATTTCCTTCATTTAGGATCCGTGATTCTCAGGGTCCTATTTTTATTTAATCTCGTGATGGTTTAAGTAAAGTTCATCATGTTGTCTTGCTGACGAGCAGACATGCAACTTTCAACGAGACTAGAAGGAAATGACATGGTCATCGGTGCAACGTATTTAATAGAGAGCCACCTATTAATGCTGTCATCGTTCCTGATCCTTCCTTGCTGCATGTAGGTACTGATCTGCTTTCTTGTTTGGAAAATGTGCTGCAGGCCTATCAAGTCGATGTGACGCTATGCATTAACCAACCAGCCAACCCAGTTCAGTCTCATCGTCTCTGCTTGGTCAATCAGTCCAAAATAGAAACAATAAACCTGTCTTTTTAATGATCTGAAACTTGGTTTACCATGCATTAGCATTATTTGGTGTTGTTTCGATCAGAGATAATTGAAGAGCTCGTCTCTTTCCGAGTGACACATGCCAATCGTCACCTAGAAAGCTTCTCCCCCGCCAACTTGTTTTAGCGGCCGAGTGACGCTGCGGCTGGCCTGAGCTTCTGGGTGAAATGATGTGATGGATGCCCTGCAACTGCGCTACAGTCAGTACCTTAGCTGCTGCGCTGTTCTCTACCACGTGAAGATAGCGGACGATAAGCAAAAATTGGCAGCTACTTCGATTAGCCACATTGCATCGCCGTGTGCGCAAGTCACACTCAAACATCCAGCAACAGCCGAGAATCACTGTGAGAGCTACGCTACGTACCGTGAATTTCAGACCAGTCAACCGCCAACTTTTGGAACTGACCGTCTGTTGTCTTGTCGTGTCTTGTCAACCTCAACTCACCCTGCTCAAGCTCTGTATCTTCCGTCCCGCCTGGACCCTCTCGCTAGTGAACCGGCCTTAAAATAATATCGCACGCACTTTCACAAGCCAGATCGAAACGAGCCTTATCGATGGGCAAAAACTCCCCTTGAGCAACTCCACACACCGGGCGAGATCTTTTTAGCTGTCACGATATCCTCCGCTATCGCCTGACCGCACAACTGCTGAACGCAACGAAAACGATCCCGATACCCTCCTCGGCGCGGCCTACGCCTGCCATCTCTTCGCTCCGATGTGGTGGCTATTCAAGGCGCTCTTCAGCTCCATTTTCCTGCTCAGCATCGTCCTCTCGATTCCTGTCGCCTTCGATGTCGGCGGTCGCGACAGTGGGCTAGCTTACAGTCTAGCCCTCTTCCTCTTCTACTTCATATACTCCAGCCTTGAGCTCTTGACGCCCGAAAAGTCACGCTCGCGGTATTTCCTCTCTGGATTCCTACGACTGTCGCAATGGATCATCATCCCTACCCTTCTCATCTGGGCACTGGGCCAGTTTGCTGTTGACGCTGGCAACACAAACTGGGTGGAGCGAACAGTGGGTGGTTTGTTCAACTCCAAGAGCACAAGCTGGAGGGAATGGATGTTTGGCAGAGATGGTCTGATTGAGACGGTCACGCTGGGTGGATGGGATAATGTGCTACGGTATTCGGGGCCCGTTTTCCAGCTTCTGGAGGGTTTCTGTACCTTACTTGTTATCCAAGCCGCAGGACAACTTACCAGGTGGCTCGTCAACCGTGGAAGAAGTGATACTTGGCTGGTACGTTCCTTTGAAGAATTTTTGAGGCTATCACATGCTAACAATTTCGCAGATTGTCCTTCTGGTCCTCTCCAGCTCCATCATGGCCAGTGCTGTCTACTTCCTTTGGAGAGTCGCACAATTCCCTCAAATTGGCAACCTCGATGCCACCCTAATCGGCATCGCAATGACAACTGCCGTGTTCCTGTGCGCCTTTGGTATCGGCAGTGGTCGGGGCAACCCTATCGAATCGTCGCTCCTCTTTGCCTACGTTGTCCTCTGCATCTACCAAATCTTTACCGATTACCTACCGTCAGAGAATGCAGACCAAACACAGGGCCTGGAGAACTCCGAATCCGACATTCCTCCTCTGCCACCTGTCATCATGGCATCTTACTCAACCTTCCTCCACATGCTGGGTTCATTGCCCTACGCCGTCCACTCATCCTTGGCTCTACTATATGCGGCCTTCCAAACCATCACACCTTCAGTCATCATTTCCTTAACCTACCGCTCATTAGTATTCTACTGCGCTACGCGGATCATCCCTTCAATTCGAGAATCGGGTGCGCGAGCTATGATGCAGGAGCCTGATTGGGAAGACGGAGAGACTGCCAGCAAACTTTTGGGATTCCTCAGCTGGTTCTCACCCTCAATCTTAATAGCTGTCTACACGAGTCTGCTCTTACAACATTTTACCACCAGTGACGGACCTGATGGCTGGACACTGAGAGGTGGTGATCCCGAAGGCAGCAACTGGCAATGGGCTAACATCGGACTGACCATGGTGTTGTACGGTGTCGAGCTCTACCTTGGCTCTGACGAGCACGACCACTGGAAGGTTGACTAAATGTCACGCAACAAGATTACCTACCACAAACATGGATGCCAGAATATACCCTCGGCATACACTACAGACACATGCAAGTGCATTCTCGAACCACAACCGGTTATAGATGACACTTAGAAGGGTGGAAACGCAACCTATTCCTTTTTCTTCCTCTCTTCCCTTTTATTTTTCGAAACAACGCACATTTTTTTCGCAGGCAGCATAAAGGAACTGGACTGGGCTGGGCTGGGAACAAGGCAAGTGGGCAAACGGATACCGCACAAGGCGTTGAGGAAAGGGCTGGGCAGTTTCTCTTTTTTGGTTCTTTTTTGTCTTTTGTTTTCCTGCTTTTTCTAGCAGCATGGCGATGGATGTTGATGATGTTGGCTTATTTATCCCACCTTTTTAAACGTTAGTTTACGGTAATGAGGCAATCGCGACGTTGCGTGAATTAATAACTATTTTGAACTGTTAAGACTGTGTTTGTGGATGTAAAACTTGTGGTAATAGCTTGTATGGCCGCAGGGTGTCAGAAGAAATGACCGCCAAAAGCATAAGAGACGAAATAGTTTACTCATTTTATGCCTGCTTAAGCTAGCATCTAGGCTACTTTATTTCTACAGCCTAAGACTTAGAGGACATTTCTTCTGTTACCCACCTAGTATAGGTAGTGTTTTCGTTAGATGCAATAGATCAAGTCTTGTGGACTCAGTGGAGAAAATGGATTATCTTACTAGTAATCCGTCTCCAGGCTACGCTAAAATTGTTCGGGAGGTTGACACCATTCATATGAAGCTGTTCTATTCACAACTTCTGTATCTGCAATATCACACGTGTTTGAACGCCAACACAACATAGAAAACCATATCAAGTCGAGTTGCTATTAGAACAGTAAGTAGCAGAGACTCAATACCAATATTACTGTATCTTCTACATATCTTATTTATGTTTACTACCTACGATATGATGCAATCAGAAATGTCGTGACAAATACCAGCTCCGCTACCCTAGACCCACATGTCGATCTTCAGTGACCACCAGCTGTGATATCAACCGCAACTTTACTGAAACAAGGTCACAATCTGGTTATCCATATTGCATTCAAGATATACAAAAATGGCGGAAACATATGCAACAAAGGGCCTACCGGAGCCGCCCTCCATCTCCGTCAAGACGATCCCCATGGCGGGCTTGCTCGTCGACGTCTACGGCCTCGAGGAACTGCCTGCCAATGTCCCAGTCTCATGTCTTTGGCTTCTTCACCCTCGGACCAGAACACGAGCAAGAATGCACGATATCGCCAAACGTACTATCTCAGCATACATGTCACACGCTGGAGAAAACCCCAAGCGGGGTCTCATCGCTTTGACCTTTGACATGCCCAACCATGGAACTCGACTTGTCAGTGAAGATGCGAACCATGCTTGGGATAAAGGCAATGCGACACATGCTATTGATATGTTCGGTATGGTAAAGGGCGGCGTGTCTGATATGCGCGGTCTGATGGATCTTGTCTCTGGATATTTGGGTCGTGAAGTTGATGCTCATGTTTGTTTGGGATGGAGTTTGGGTGGACATAGTGCTTGGCAGGCTTTCTTTGGAGAGAAGAGGATTGATGCCGCTGTGGTGATTATTGGATGCCCTGATTTCCAGAGTAAGTTTGTGATGAGAATGAGGAGGAGGATCAAGTTAATGAGAGGATAGGTCTTATGAGCGATCGTGCCGCGCAAGCGAATCTTGACTGCGGCGCTGACTTCATCGGAAGCAAATATTTCCCCAAGGATCTTATCAGAGCCTGCTGCTCTCACGACCCCAAGACATTACTCTTCGGTACTTCACCCATCCCATCTGGGCCTCCATCAGATGCCGAGCAGTCTCGCCTACGAAATATTCTGGACGAGCGCATTAAAGGCAAGAAGTTGCTTCTTTGCTCAGGAGGTGATGACGCTCTAGTTCCATATGCAAATGCCAAGCCCTTCGTCACGATGCTAAAAGAGGCTGTGGGTGAGAAGGGTTGGTATCGTGATGGGGGCGTCGAGCTTGATGATAGAGTTTATGAGGGTATTGGACATAGGTTCAGTGCTAAGATGGTGGAGGATGCTGTGCGGTTCTTGGTGAACGCTGTTGAAAAGGGACCCCGAGGGAAGACGCAGGTGAGAGAAGGAGAGAAAAGTGTTCTATAGAGGTATAACATTGATATCTAGATCGTTGGTAGGATAGAAATCATTAGAGTCGGACAGTCTACGAGTTAACGACTTGACACCCATTCTACTTCTCACAAGCCAAATCACTATCGTCAAAACCCTCAGGGAAATGACCCTGCCATACACCCCAAGGATTCCTCTTAGCTCTCTTACCAGCAAGAACCTCGCCTGTACCATGCGGATCATCCTTCCACTCTCCCAAAGCCAACCCAACGCCCTTCATCGCATCTTCCTTGTCCTGGTCTTTCGACGCTGCTATCATTCCAGGTGGATCTATACCAATAAAGTTGACTCGCTCGAGGTCAAGTCCTATAGCTGAGCAATGCCCGTCTACAAGCCGCTCCTTTTTAAAGCCGTGGCTGACGATGGTGATGTGCGTCGGCCATGTTTTGAAGCGAGAGTAGATTAGTGATCGGGCGAAGAGAATGTTGTGGTACGAGTCGAGAGCGCGTTCTTCTAACAATACAGCTTCTCTAGATTCTTCATCTGGTAGTAGGCCCCAGTAATCATTCGCAGCTGCGATGTTCCTGTACCCAGCTGCCTCGGAAATCTGTGTTTCCTTGCGTGTTGCGGCTCTAACAGCATGGTCAGTACGTCAGAACACGCTCTGGTCAAAATACGCACCCCGAGAATACTAGCCATGATTTTGAAAACTTTGTTGATCGTGGATCAAACTTTCTATCAGTTCGCAAGCCAATTTCGTTATCTGAAAGCACTTGTCTGGCATATTGGTCTTCGGAGAGGGCAACCACCCCAGCTTTGATATGCTCAACAAAAGTTGGAGTCTCGCCGCGCTGGAAGTCAGCTATGAGCCATTCATTTTCGTCTTGGCCACGTGTAGGACCGCTGAGCCAAACTCCATGGCAGCAGACGATGATCAGGTGCGTGTAATCTGTGGATGTCATGGTGGTGCGGATGAGTGAGTGTTGAGTTGGCTAACGATGAAGTATAATGCAATGGAATGCCATGAAGGGATTCAGAAGCCGCGAGTTACGGTGAGGGTCTGATCATGTGATATACGAAGCAAGCCGGACTTGGGTTGCTTAAGATTACAGCAGGTATTCATGCTCACATCAAAAGAAGGTTCATGGTAGATCAGGATGGGCAGTACCCTCAATTCTTCTATCGTACAGACTTGTCCCATACACTTTCTCCCCCCAAATCCTGATCCTTCATCATTCGCTTTGTATAATACAGTCAAGTTTTAGGTATCCAAAACATCCCAGCCATCTCATAAGTCGTTCGAGCCTCACGAAACTCTCCTGCCACCAGCAAACTTTTCTTTAAAGGGGTCGGCACTGGCCTTTGTCACCCTCCTCGCAGCTTCTCGGGTCGCCATTGCTCGCTCTTTCTCAGCCGCGGCAACCTCCTCAGTAAAACTCTCCCTTCTGTCCTTCCACGTCATAACGGGCTTTCCCTTCTTAGACTTGGATTTGGCAGCCTCCTCAACGACCTTGAAGGGGGACTGGGTTGGTGCTTTGGGCTTCTTGGGGTAGCCGAAGATTTGGGTATGGGTCTTGTATTTCATGTGCGGGATAGCTTCGTACCCTCTTAATTGGGTCATGGTTTCGCTGTGTTTCTCTTTGTGCTTGGCAACCTGAATCTTCAAGTCGTCGATACGAGCTGATAGGTTCGCAACTGGACTTTCAGGTTCAGGGTTCTTCTTCTTTTGATCTAGCTCTAACAAATCTTTCGTTAGAGCCTTGATGGTCTGTTCATAACCTCGTCGCTGGTTTGCATGGAACGCAACCTCTCTCTGGAGCGATCTTATTTTTTTGGGAACGCGTTTATTTCTGGGTTGGAGAAATCCTCGCTCGCGTTGGTCGCTGAAGACTCGGCTTCGTTTGGGCGATAGTTCAAAGTGTCGTCTTGCTTCTTTGAACTCACGCTGCTCAGCCCTTGTGAGCTTTCCCTCCCTGGCGAGCTTAGTATATCGATATAATTGAGAACGTCCAGGTCTTCTGGTACCTAGCTCCCTTGTTCGGCGAATACCCTTCAGCGATAATAGTTGTCGAATCAAATACAGACTTCCTGTCACGACGACAGGTCCGCCGTTGGCCTTGTCACATGCCCAAGGCAGCGCGCTCGAGATATCAGGCTCTCCGTCGTAGACTTGTTCGGGGGTTTGAAGAAAGGTCCTGGCGTGGTCGGTACCGTAGTTTGCGGGCGCTGGTTGAGGATCGTTGGGGCCTCGAGTAAATTCGACCATGGCAAAATTGTCGTGGGGTTGAACGAGCTTTTCGATGAGAGCTAGCAGAGGCTTATCCTTGCTGGCTGACATGCCCATAACCCAAGTCACTGGCTGCTCCGGAGTCCGTAAACGCTTGTTGACATGTTCGGCCAATGTTTCAATGCCCAGCATGTTGTGAGCACCATCGACCAGGATATCTCGAGCTTCGACTCCAGAAGCAGGCGGATCTACGCGAACTGTTTCTAATCGACCAGGTAGAAAGGGTCCCGTTGCCAACAGCTTGTCAAAATTGATCTGCTGTAACGGAAAGAGTTGACGAAAGGCCATGGCTGCACACAAAAGGTTCTGTACTTGGTAACTCTCAAGCTTCCATTTTGAATTGTCGAGTGACATGAGTAAAGGTTCGCCCTTCCATGTGAGAATAATATCTGTGCCTATTGATCGGGCGTGTTCTCGGAGAACATGTATGACAGAGGGGATGTTAGTGTGGTCAACGATACAGGGGACACCCTTTTTCATGATCCCAGCTTTGACTTTGGCGATATTTTCGATGGTGTTGCCGAGGTATTCTTGGTGATCAAGACCGATCTTGGAAATGACGGTAACGGCCTTGTGCTTCATGACATTGGTCGCATCGGTGGCACCGCCCATACCAACCTCGACAATACCGTAAGGAACGTGCATCTTGTTGAAAATCCGGAATGCCGTTGCTGTCTCGGCCTCGAATGGTGACAGGCCTTTTGGATCATCACCATGCTGTTTTGCCCAACCAGTGGCAATCCGGTCCCATTTCTCCTGAACATGCTGCATTTCCATCTCGTACATGCGTGGATTCACATAAAGGCCGTTTATGGTGACTCCATTATGCTTCTCTGGAAAAGCGGGTGATGTGAAGCTTCCGTAACCGACACCAGCACCTTTGAACATGCCCGCGAGAAAGGTGCATATTGAGCCTTTGCCATTCGTTCCAGCAACATGGATACCCTTCCAATCTTGAATCTTGGGAACAACACGTTGTATGCGATCCAGACCCAGTCGAATATCTCTGTAACCTTCTGTTCTCTTTCCTTTCAAGACACGGTTGATGCGGTTAAGAGCGAACTTGATTTCTTGACTGGAAGACATATTGAACGTTCAAGTGAGACGGCATCTCACCAGAGCCCGGCGCTAGGGATCACTAATGCCGTTTGAGGCTCCTGAGATGCTGGTCGAAGCTATCCCAGGGCGAGGTGATGAAATTGGGTGACGATTGAAAGCTGCGGATTATCATCGACGTCAAGACATGAATGAGTCTTGACTCCATAAGGCCATTAATTTTCACCGGGGGCAATTGAAGTTGAAAGTAGTGGGGTATTTGGTCATTGAGCTCCAGCCACACGGTCCCGACTCCCGAACGCCGATAGAAGTGGTCTGGTATGGCGCAGTCTGTGGCGGTGCGATTGGTCTCCTAGCAATATCTCATGCTCGTGTCGATTGGCTGATCAAACACGACACACGTGAAGTCAACGCGCACGCGAAGCCGCTTTAGAGCCGCAATAGCTCTTGAGCTTCTAATTGGCTTTCCAGTTTTATTGCTCCCTCTATCCCTTGACCCCCCGCAACGCAAACCCCTTCGCCCACTGCCCACTCCGTTCTTTCATCCTCTCCACTGGTTAATTACCCGCTTTCACGCTTCACGCCTTCGTCTGGCTTTATCAACTTTATTGCGTATCCAGGCAACGACATCATCGCCGTTATATCGAAGCGCATATTCCATCCATGAAAACGGTTTTGCAATCTTCGACATATTCCTCTTTAACATTTTGATTTATTATTCGGCTTTTTTCGTCGGTCCTGTCATTCGCTTTCAAAATTTCCAACCATGGGCCTCCCGTAAGCGCATCCTTGTTTTTTTATGACCCCATCCAGTACCTTCATTGTCATTGCGCCGACGTAGTGATGCCCCGGTCGATCGATATCGTTGTCGTCGCTATCACCGTTGCTTCACTACATCAGCGCAACGGCTCGCTGCTGAACTTACGAATGCGAATGCGCTTAGCCGTTATTTAATATCGTCCGCTTTGTCTTTTGCATAATCGTCGCAGTAGTGAAGGCCTCATTCCGCCAAAACGTGCACTTGTTAACCCGGTATTGCAGATTATTTATTGCCCCCGTCGAGTCAGATGTCCCTTCCAAGACTGCCGACAAGTGCAGTGCGACATCGCCACCCCGCTCCAGTATCCGTCGCACACGTATTGAACGCCGCGCCGCAGCCCTCCGCCGCATTTCCCTTCGCGAGCGCCTCGCAGACGGTTCACTACAACAATCCAGCTCTTTGACCGACCGAGATGGCCAGTCCGTACCATGGATTGAAGCTGGGTTCCCGCCTGATACCGACCCTACGACAAGGCCGTTGCGCGATGTGTTGAGAGATATGAATGCATCCGACGGGCCTAGAAGAGGCCGAATTGAAGAGCATCTACACTCCTTATTTAGAGATAACACCAGTGCATCTGTACCTGGCCAAAATCCGTATGCTCCTCCAAGCTACCACAGGTTTCACTGGCCAGGATCTGTTATGGTGAGTTTATGAATTTGATACTCCTGGGTATCAATTTCGAGTTGAAATTTGTGTTAACACTTTAAACTAGACAAGGCCAGTGCCTCCCCGACCAGCTCCTGAGGACGACGAGGGTTCAAGGCTACCTCCGATTTCGTTGCAGGTTGCGATGCGTGACCTTTCGGCCGACGCTGAAAGCTTTCGCCCGACGGTAGTACCGCAACCGCGACTGCGCAGTCGTTACGCCGATGGGCTTGGTGACCGTGAAAGGAGCATCAGTGCTGAGCCATGGGAAACTCTTCTGTCCACTTTGACCCCTGATCCTCAGCCGCCCAGCGCAGGGTCTTCATTTGCTTCGAATATTGCTTCTCAGAGCGCAGGCGTCATGGCTGGCAACTCTTTCCTTGCCCCTGACCTGACCCAGGATACGACAGCAGACCAGGCCTGTGAGTCTGGCTGCGAAGGCTCTGAGACAGAGGAACATGACCATACTCAATCTGTATTGGATCGAATTCGACGACGTCGAGAGGAGATGCGACGCGTTCGCGTACGGGTGCCCGATTTTAGCATTGATGGCCCTGTCGATAGACGGGCTGATCGAGACAGGGGTGCAGTCGGTTCTGAACCGAGACTCCGAAGATCCCCAGATGGCCCAGCGACCAATAACTTGAGACGTGCCAGATCGATTCGAGATCGCACAAATCGAGATGGTATTCTACGATCGCGCCAAGCCTGGGTGGGACATCTATCCGTTGGCAATTCGGATGACGAACAACCATCAGAACGAACAAGACATAACCAAGAGAGCCCTGCCCCTGCAACATCCGGAAGCACCACGCATGCTGGAGAGGAAGACTGGATGAGCATGCAACATATTGTGCGAAGCCTGGCGCGACGCGAGGATATCCCCGATGAGTGGTGGGCTGGGGCTGGCCTCAGTCGAACACTACCTGGTGATGGGACAGAATAGAAGGAACTGGCGCAGTCAATTTTTCATTCGATCTTCAGCGGTACTTTGAAGAAATGGGCGCCTGTGTTACAGGACAGGCCCGAGGCGTTATACAGGAAAAGCGGAGCAGGATCGGAACTGATTACTTGTATTATAATTGTATGTTCGTTCATAGCTTGTCTCTACATAGAGCAGCGAGAAAATCTAATGGGAGGCAAGGTACACTATGCCGCTATCTTCGAACCCTTGGTCGTGTAACCACGTGAAGTGACTGATCGATCAGTGAGTGCGAGGACTATCTGAGGCGGCCAGGCTTGAGATCATATGTAGACCGGGCCGTTTCGTTCTTAGGTGGCTTGAAGGGCCTTGTCTTCGGGACGGCTACGTGCTGTTTGAAGAGTCATAAGTAAAGAATACGAGAACATGAGGTAGCAGGCAAGATTGTTTGACCTTTGATACGGCCTAACGGCGCAGCATGAGACCGGTGAAATCATCGAAGTCTATTATTCCCTTTGACCGGGATAAGTAAGGTTGTGTGAGTAAACACAACTTCGAGCACAACCGTACAATGCAGGTCAAGTATAGATATACCTTGATCGGTTCCACTTGGTGCTCCTCGGGGGTATTTTTGTCTCGAAGCTAAATAGGGTGAACTTAACGTAACTAAGTACCTTCCACTTCCTATGACTGATGCCATAAATCAACACATACCGCATTGGTGAATGTCTCAAACTTCATTCGTGAATGTCGGGCGTGAGGCCTCGTCATGCCAGCGTCACGTAATGCGCGCTTTGCACCGAAATGAGATGCAATTTCAGTTTATGGTTCAGCTCACATGAGAACCAAGAAAACGGAATCTCCGTGCACGATAGATCGTCAGGCTGAGATACGATAACGTCTCTGCAGCCCTTGTTCACAAGACGATGAACTTAACTCAACTTAGCAGGCAGCAAGCCATTCATGGTAAAGCAGATCGGGAAAGCTTGGCGGCCCGACCTTGCTCTTTTTGTACCCGGGATCAGGATGAGACGCATTAGTGGCTCCCAAGACTCGAGCAGGGGATTAGATTCTGAGAGTTGTTGGTTGTCCCGCTTACAGGTGAGAAAGCGATCTTTGACACAAGCAGTAATTGAGGCGTCGGAGGAGCAGGCTGAAAGAGTAACTACCCGGATGTCTTGAGACTTTGGTTCATGAGCCAAGTTGTTAGCAGATGAGTTGTACTCGAGGACATTCCTTTGAACTTGGTTAACGGTGAGGCGTTTCAGTCCAGTCAGTGTCCATTGTTAGAACCACGGAGCATTCTCTTTTGAGACTGCTTAAGATTTGTGTTACTTTGTTAAGGGAATTGGCAGACGAATGCTAATGAAATGCTGGTCTGTGTCTGAAAGCGTCGTCGTCTTGTCTTGTATTGGATGATATGAGCAAGCATGAACCGTTTCAAAGAAGGATATGCCTTGCAAATTAGGTATTCCAAAACAACCTAAGCAAAATTTTCTCTTAGTCCCGAGTTCCAAAAATCGAGATTGACATCGTCATCGAGGTATGTACATGAACATTCGTGGTGAAATAACCCAATACGCATGGATTGCTGTGATGTTGTTGCTGTTCAACTGTGAATGGATGATGCCACACGAGAGTGAGCTAGTGGGGGATTAGCCCTGCAAGCAGCCTTGTAAGCGTGGGCAGCCAGGGCGTTGAGAAGCGCTGGGATTGGATTTGCAGGCGGCACGGGCCCTCCGAGCATCCATAATCCCCCGCCGTCAGCAGCCGAACCACGATGTACAGTACCGGTAGGTACCCATAACCCCAGGCGTTGACATCCACTGGTTTTAGGTTGGACTGATACTGATACTGGTTAGGTCAGGTTGCGAGACAAGAAACAACACACCTTGAAAGCTCGAGTCCCCCAAGCGCGCATGATTGATTGGAGATCCGGTCCAAATTTCCGCCCAGTTGTTGCATGCAGCACAGCACAGCACAGCGCAAGTGTGTGTGCGGTACAGCAGTACACTTCTTCACCTTCACTTTTTTCTTTTTCTTCTTTTTTTTTCAACCTTTCCACTTTCCCTTCCCTTTTCCCAGCAACACGCATCCATTAATTCGCTTGCTGTTCGCTTTGTCCCTCCTTTAACCCTGTTAGCGATCCCACGAAACGAAACGAACGGGCTCCCTCGCTCCCCTCTCAATCACCGCTGACGACGTCGACCCAGCTCTTTAGCGAGCCCGAATTGCACACCCTACCTTGTCCCGGTTATCGACGACACAATCGGTCACATTCAAACTGCGAGAGCTCGATAGTCGAACCCGATTTCGTATGTAGAAACGAAGACCGCCCTGCGTCATTCCACTCCCTTGATTCGATCCTCGAAGGGAAATGACACCTTTGTCTGGGCCTAAACTTCGTCAATCCCCCGCCGCTTGCCTCTGCTATCCTCGAGGAAGCATAATTCAGCTGGTCACGAACGAAGTCGAGCATCGTTGAAGCTAGGGAGTTATTGAGATATGGTGCAGGAGCGGCAGTATCACGCCGCCAATGGCCGTCCCGTCATGGCCTCCCGCGAGCGATCTATGCCTGGTACACCTTCACGGAAAGAGAAGATTCGAGAGAGCTCCGCCCTGCAAGACCCGGGTCTGAAGGACTATGTTCGTACTACCCATGACTGGCGCCTGGTTCCTGAACGGTGAAGCGGCGCAAGACTTTTGCGAAAGTGATGCTAATGTTTACCTTTCCCGCTTATAGCGCTTAGGTGAATGTCTTGGAAAAGGCGCTTTTGGATCAGTGTACAAGGCTTTCAACTGGGGCAATGGTGAGGCGGTTGCAGTAAAGCAGATCAAGCTTGCAGATCTGCCCAAGAGTGAGTTGCGCATGATCGAGGTGGGTCGCCAACGAGCTATACAATTACCGACTGTGCGATTCGAAGCTAACATGTGCGGGTGCTGTTTAGAGTGAAATCGATCTTCTCAAGAATCTTCATGTAGGAATTTTGGCCCAGTGACGTCGAATACGGAAGCTAACGATACTAGCATGACAATATCGTCAAGTATATTGGTTTTGTGAAATCAGTTGACGCCCTCAACATCATTCTTGAGTACGAGTCTAAACTACCTTTGCAAATCTTGAAACTAACGGGCATAGATACTGTGAAAATGGTTCCCTACACTCGATCTGCAAGGCATACGGCAAGTTCCCTGAGAATCTGGTCGGGGTTTACATGACGCAGGTCCTACAGGGACTGCAATACCTTCACGACCAGGGTGTTATACACAGAGATATCAAGGGCGCCAACATTCTCACCACGAAAGATGGTACGGTTAAACTCGCGGATTTTGGAGTGTCAACCAGCACGCTTGCTGGCGGCCAAGATAAGGAGGCACAGGTTGTCGGCACGCCTTATTGGATGGCTCCCGAGATCATTCAGCTTTCTGGAGCGAGTTCTGCATCTGATATCTGGAGTGTTGGTTGCACGGTTATCGAACTTCTTCAAGGCAAGCCACCATATCACAATCTGGCTGCGATGCCTGCCCTATTCGCAATTGTCAACGACGATCACCCTCCACTGCCTGAAGGCATTTCCGCAGTGAGTACTCTTCCGTCCTTTGAGTTTACGTTTGCTGATCCCTTCAGGCTGCCCGTGACTTCTTAATGCAATGTTTTCAGAAAGACCCTAACCTACGTGTAACTGCCCGAAAATTACTTCGTCATGCTTGGATCACAGGATGTCGCCGACAGGAAGCTCCTGTAGCAAGGAAACCAGCCAATTTCAATGATGCTGTGGAGGAAGTCAAACAGTGGAACAAGGCTCTCAAATCTTCAGAGCCCAACCTTCGATCATCGATGGGCTCCGAGACTGGTCCTTCAACGAGGTTCCATGGTGGAACTCCTGCCAAGGGTGGTTTATATGCAAAACTTCGAGCTGGCGCTGGAGCTTTCAGTAAGCCTGAACTAGCCGGTAGGTCATATCGTGATACTAGTTCTGTCTCAAGTCAAAGTTCTCATAGTACCACAGACGACGACAACTGGGATGACGATTTTGCAACGGCTATTTCACCAAGCGCTCTACAGCTACCACATCTCAAACCGCAGGACAACTTTGGAGGCCTATTATCGAGTGATCGCCTAAAAGCGTTCGCCTCAATAAACGATGGAAGGAACGAAAGTAATACTTATGACGACGATTTCGAGGGAGAGTTGATGACCATAAAAGGGTTAGGTCAATGGCAAGACAGCAGCGATCTCCAGGAACAGACGATCAGACCAACTCCTAGGAAGGCTACTAGAGTTCCGGATCCCGTGAAAGCGCACACGCGAAACAAATCGAGTTCGAGCAAGGCCGTAGGTGGAGGCCGGACCAGATCACCTACGAAATCCAATCTCAATAATAAATTCGAGCTACCGTCAAGACCGGATCTTGCGTTCCGGGAGCAAAGCGTGGAAGACTTCTCGGATCTCTTTGTGGATAGCGACAACGTTTTCACCCACAATCCGAATCAGGCTGTGAGAAGAGTAGGTTCTTCAAGTCAAGACCTAGGGCAAGGACTTACACAATTACAGAACTCACGACAGAGCGATGCGCCACAGCTGTTTCACCCATCTGATCTTACATCGCTACCAAGGTCAACGCATAACCCTGACTCCGGTAGCATAAAGAAGAAGTCATTATCACGACCCTCAGTTCTCCCGGATGCACCGATGCGACGGACGCGGTCATCGATAGAAATCCAGAAGTTCGCGGAAGATGACGACGAAGATTTTAGCGACGTTTTCGGACCAGAATCATCAATAGCGGAGAAAGAGGAGAGCGAGAAGGGGTCCGAAGATGGTGGTCTGATGCTCATGTCGCGCGTATCGAGCAGTTCTTGGCTGGGAGATGAAGAGGATGAATACGATCCATTTGCATCTATGGACCCAGGATGGGATGAGATGGACCTAGAGGCCAACATTGCCCGAGACCGACACGCCAGATTAGCAGAAAGAGTGGAGGATCTGGTGAGGTCTTTGAAAACGACAGAAGGCGACGATGCTCTGGCGGAGTTCTCAGAAGATTTGGTAGGTTTTGGTTTGAGCATTCGGCAAGGAGCAACGCTAACATGTCACAGCTTGCTTTACTTTGGGAAAACAACGAAGTCAAGAATCTGATCATCAGCGCTCACGGGCTGTTGCCTATCCTTGAGATTTTGGAGCCTTGTACTGTCAAGAGCAGACAATACATGATCCTGCAACTTCTCAAGGTAGTTAACGCAGTAAGTTTCCCTGTATCGGAGATACTCGCAGCTCGCTAACCCTACAGATTATTTTGGATGATGTGGAAATTCAGGAAAACTTGTGTTTCGTTGGTGGTATTCCTATTATTACCAAGTTTGCTGCACGCCAATATTCGGATGAGATTCGTCTTGAGGCAGCGGCTTTTGTTCGCCAGATGTATCAGACATCAACATTGACACTGCAGATGTTTGTATCTGCGGGTGGTCTGAACGTTTTGGTCGAATTTCTTGATGAGGACTATGATGTTACTCGAGACCTTGTTCTTATCGGGGTCAACGGTATCTGGAATGTCTTTGAGCTTCAGGGGCCGACCCCTAAGAACGATTTTTGCAGAATCTTCTCACGAAGCAAGATTCTATACCCATTGGCACTCGTCCTCCATCGAGTGCTCGACGAAGAGGGCGAGGACGAGCTTGGGGAGCTTGTAGAAGGCCGAATCGTCAACATTTTCTATCTCTTCAGTCAAGCAGAAAACTACGTCAAGGAGGTCGTTGCAGATCGGCAAGTACTGAAGAGTGTATTGAAGGATCTCCGGCGCATGACGCCAATCCACCAGATCACTATGCTGAAGTTCATCAAAAATCTTTCCATGCTCTCGACGACGATTGAGTCACTGCACTCAGCCGATGCCATCGAGTTTCTGATCGATCTTCTTAGCTACAGCATGAAGAAAGGCCAGACACACTTCCGTGAAATTTCTAACCAGGTCCTCAACACATTATTTAACCTCTGCCGCCTCAGCAAAGAGCGACAGGAGGATGCAGCCGTGGGTGGCATTATTCCTCTACTACTCAGAATTATGCAGACCGATCGACCACCGAAGGAGTTCGCTCTTCCCATACTTTGTGACATGGCGCACTCGGGTTCCAAGGGTCGCAGATACTTATGGCAGAATAAGGGTCTCAACTTTTACGTATCATTACTCACAGATCAGTATTGGCAGGTCACTGCGCTTGATGCTATTCTAGTTTGGCTGCAGGAGGAGACCGCCAACGTAGAGTCTCATCTTGCTGATGGTGGCTTTACAAGGGCCATTGTCAGCTGCTTCAGTACCAACAGAGTCAATTCCTTTGACTCCAACCTGTTGGAACCGTTGCTGAAGTTACTACGCCTTAGTCCTTCGGTCGCCGCGTCGCTAGCGAAGCCTGAAATGTTTGCCGGTATCGCGCAACGGCTTGGTCACAAGAAGCCAGTTGTCCGACTTAACCTTCTCAGGCTCGTCAGAACTATTATGGATGCTTGCGATCCTGGAATAGGCAGCGGTGACGGGACAAAATCTCTCAACAGCTCTCAAGTGCGGTCTCTCATGGCTGCTATTCAAACTTTGGCAGAGAAGGACACGGCTGTCCTTGTACGAAACCTCGCTTCGGAACTGGTCCGCTCGAATATCGATACAAGTGTGAGACCAAGTGAAGGTGCCGCCAGTGCTGTACCAAGCTCGTCATCGGGAAGACGAGCCGGATCCCGTCGCAACAACAGTTATACGCCTCCTAGTTTACAGACGTCTGTGTCGGCGGGCCCGCAAACACCAACACATAGGAACCGTGCCAGTCTGGCAAACAACGCTTACGTCGAAGTAGCAGCCAGTCCACGCCGATCTGCCGCTATTGAACGAGAACGAGAAGGAATGATTTATCGGCCAAGGAGTAGGGACGGGCCAACTGGCATTCCCCGACGTATCAGCGGCGAGTTTGCTCCTGTCAAGAGTCGCCTGCCTCGTACATCACTAGTCACATCAAGCAGCTCCAGAGCAGCAGCCGGGATCAGTGCCAACGGCAACAGCCCTGCACACAGCTCTCGAAGTGACATCAGCCATGCTCGTAGCGACAGCAGCTTGAGCAATAAGGAGAATGTAGGCCGCGCGCCGGGCAGCCGAGATGGAATCGGCAGTAGGGATAGCAGTAGTAGTTTGGCATCGCCCGGGTTGTCAGGAGTGCCGGAGCGGGCGGGCATAATCAAGAGACGGAGTCGGATGCCTGCAGAGCCAAGATGGCCATCATGAGGGAAACGAGTGGAATGCACGACATGATAGAGATGAGGGACGGCGATGTGGGGTTTATGTCATAGACAAACACGATGGATGGGTAAAGACGCAGATGGACTGCGATTACACGATGAACAAACACAAGACAAGACAAGACCAAAGACTATAAATGAAAGAACAAGCTCACGCAGCAATTCACTTTGTCAATTACATTCTCACCGCATCCCTGCATATGCGCCGTCTTCTTTCCTCCCACAACTCACAATATTTATCACAAACACTCAACAAGAACAACACAGCAAAAATACAACATGATGATACCAAAAAGAAGCAAAAAGAGAATCTGGAGGGCATTTGGGATTGCTCCCGCCAGGGCTTGAACCTGAGACCTTCGCATCACTGAATATTCAGATTGAAGTATTAGTACGACGCTCTAACCAACTGAGCTACGGAAGCCGTCCAGATGTGTTTGTTGAAGAACAGTTTCGGAAATTGTGAACTTGAGTTGTCGACGACGAGCAAGATGTCGTCTTTTGTGAAGAGAAGTAGTCTTAGTAGGCTCGCCGATGATGGTGTTGAACATACTTTGAGAGGGTAGCGTTGGTGAAGAATTGGGCTTGGTACCAAAAACAGGTACATGGTGGACAAAGCAAACAGGAGAACTTGATTGGCGCAGCTCATGAGGTATCAGAGCAAAGATAGATGCAGACTAGAAGAACATTCGAGATACTGATACGTACATGTTCATCAAAGAAATCACAGTGGATAAACAGATTTGGTGTGGCTTTCAAATTGTGATTGTGCCATTGTAAACTATCTATGAATCTGCCTATCTCTTACCAGTCCCACAAGGTCCAGAACACCTCGGGCGATGACCGGCATTGGAGAAAAGACAACAAGAAATACCGTAACGAATGCAATGAAAGCAAATGTCAAATTTGCCGAAACACTATTCCCGCAGGAACGCCGGCCGTAAAACCACATCAGGGGCTGGCTCACTGCCTCACAGAGGTTTTCAGTCCAGATTTGTTCCCCGGTGATGCTTCTCATCCTCATTGGTATAAAGATTCCTCATCAACCCCCCAAAGTAAACCCATTCGTCCATCTAGGCTGACAAGATTATCCCCGGGCGATCCCCCCAATGTCATGACGAAGTAGAAAAGTCTGAAGGAGAGACTGTGAAGCGAATTATAAACTTCTGTAATAGTAAAGTTCGCAAGATAAAAAGGAAAACGTGGTCATCCACCCCCCATATGATAACAACAAGACTCCGAAAGTAATCAGAAAAAGACTAAACGACAACCATCAAAATGCAGTCCCGCCAGTCCGAGCAGTCATGTGTACAGAATGAAAAGTCCGAGCGCGTTAATCGTGACAGATAAGGATTTGAGCCGAAGCGTCACCTTTAAGAAGAGGTGGAGTTCTTGGTGAACACTCGTCGGTGTGCCTTACGCTGGCTGTCAGAATCCTGTGCCTTGGCAGCTCGCAGAGCGCCGTTCTTGAACACATCGGCAAAAGAGTTGCTCTCGCTCTCAATACTGTCGATGCTGTCAACGCTCTTGCGTGTCTTCTGGCGGGAGCTGGGGCGGTCGGAACCAATGGCACCCCAGCTTCCACTGGCAGATGTACGCGAGCTGGGGCATTCCATGTCACCGGCGAGGCTTCCGGATCCGCTGCGGCCGGAGTCAGACTCGTTATCGGTAATAGGAGTCGATGATTCCTCGGCAGTCTCGGAAACGGGGCTCATGCTCCCACAAGAGCTACCAGTACCCTTGCGGCGCTCTAGACCAGCACGGACAAGGTTGGAAACAGCAGAACGACGAGTGCGAGCAGAGAAGTTCTTGCTTCCCTCATACTTGGCAGTAGGCTTTGCCTTAAGCTCATCCAGAGAAGGAGGGCCACGAGGTTGGCGAATGGGGTGCTCTCCGGCACGAGCTTGACCAGGTCCATATCCACCAGTCAAGGGGGTACCAGGGAAAGTGGAGGTCTTGGGGCCAGCAGACTTGGGAGCATCAGATGAAAGAGCAGCAGCAATAACGCTGTTAACGGGGGCGAGAGAATTGGCCTTCTTGTGTCCACGGCGGAAAGCGTTGGCCGAAGGTGGAGGCAGTGGGGCCACCTCGGTGGGAGACTCATAGCGCTTGGGAGGTGAGTTGCTGCGGAACGAGAAGGGCTGCGACTCGGCAGGAGGCGAAACCTGCACTGAGGGTGTGCCCTGGTTCTGTTGCTGCTGGAATCCACCGAATCCGGGGGTAGAGGGCTGCTCGTTGTAGAGCGATGAGGCCTGAACCTGCTGGGGCTGGCTGTAGAAGTACTCCTGGGTCATGGGGTTGTAGCAGAGCTGAGATTGTCGCTGAGCCTGTTGCTGCTGCTGGGCCTGTTGTTGCTGGTGCTGGTGCTGGCTGAGAAGGGCCTGGAGCTGAATCTGCTGCTGCATGTTTTGTAGTTGCTGCTGCTGCTCGAACAGAACGTGCTGCTGTTGCGCAAGCTGAGGGTTGCTGAGGTTGAGTTGCTGGAATCGCTGAGCGGCAGCCTGCACGGTCATGAGTTGTTGTTGCAGATGCTGCTGCTGCTGGGCCAGATACAGGTTGGTAGCCACGAGCTGGTTGTACAGGCCGGGGTCCTGCTCTTCCATGGAAAGTTCAGGAGGAGCCAAGATCTGATCAACAGTGTACTGCTGGCCTACCGACGAGTTGTAGTTGTTTTGGGTACCGTACTGGGGGTACGCGGTCTTAGGGGCATTGTAAGCCTTGTCCTGGCCCATGCCATAGGCATTTCCAGCCATGGAGTTCCGGGCGTACTGCTGCTGAGGACCGGTCGTGGGAGACTGAGGGCCGAACGAGGCAGCAGTAGCGGACTTGGGGGCCGTCCTAAGGCCAGCAAGAAGATGGGAGCGGCTGGTACGCGGGGTGGGAACACCAGAATCCTTATCCTTAGGTTGGCTAATGACATCAACCGCGAGAGGCTTGGGGTTTTGACTACCACGTCGGGCAGCTAGGCCGCCAGTGGGCATGGCGAGGCCGTTGGGAGCGAAGTTGGAAGACATTTTGAGCGAGACCGCCTGTGTCTGTTGCTCAAAGCGGGAATCGTAAATCTAAGATTTGAAAAATAATGAAAGGAGACAGAGAACGTGATACGACTAGCTCTTGCGTACAAGGAAGTAGCCGGTTGGATTAGAAAGTATGGTTTGCTGAATCAAGCCGAACAAATTATGCGATGTGGGTATACCGATAAAATCGACAAAACGTTGGATTCCAGTTGGTAGTCGATACAGAACGTATGCCGATGAAGATGTTGCGTCGGGAGAGCCAAAATACGCAAATCCAAGAAGCTGCGAGTGTTGAGAACCAAATGAAAAGTCGAGAGAGAGACAAATGACAAGTTGTCAAAGATTAGAGAGTAGTCGGTGGAACAAACAGTTAATGATGAATGAAGGGCGATGCAGAGTGCGATCGACGGAAATCCGTTGAGAAAGGTCAAAGGAAGCAAGCTTCAAAAAGCTTTCAGGACTTCAGACCGTGGTCAGGTGACAAAACCTTAACCTCGTGAATGGTTTGATGTTGATTCACGCTCGAGTGATCAACACGAATTGTATGCGCGAGCACCAGCCGGCTTGTCTCTCCGAGACAACTTTAGTGAGACAGCGTCCTCCAAACGGTGCCTAGCCAGGTGTGAATGGTCCAGGTATTACCTTCTATCGTAGCCTCCTCTTGAATTTTTTTTGTTGAAATTTGATTCTTTTTCGATTATTCTGTGAGTGGAAAATCTGTTTCGCAGTCTTGGTTTGATGATGACGGAATGTCGAGATTGATTAAGCTGTTGGTGGTGGTATATCCGCAGACCGAAGGCGGAATAGGCGATAAGGCAAGAATCGACGAAAGAATAATACAGAGGATTAAAATTGGTTTTCAGGTATCACCAGTAGATGCGCCTTCCAGAAACCTCAAAGATTTGATTGATGATTGTTCCTTCACAAATTTCCGATTGTCGTGCGTGGGCTTTTTTTGTGGTGCGAAAGCGGGCAAGCGGGTTGGGCGGGCGAGAGCGAATGCGTATTGATGGAGAAAAAAAGTGACTTGACTTTCTGGTTCGCAGACGCGGGCGGGGAAGGAATTCTCGAGGAATAGCTTTTGCAGATGCGATGCGAGGCGAGGCGGTGCAACCGAAGGCGACGCAGGAAAGAGAAGGAGGAGAGGATTGAAGAGAGGAAGCGGAAGAGGAGAGAGAGATGAAAGAAGGAAGGGCGCAAATAGTGGGCGAAGGGGAGGAAGGAGGAAGAAAAAAGGAAGTGGTGGAGTTTAAGTCTAGAAGAGAGGACGGAAGGTAGGAGTGGAGGGATGAAGTGGAAGGCGCGAGCGAGTGTCAAATGGAGAGCACGAGCGAGCAGGAGCAGGACTAGGAGTGGGAACTGGAAAGGAAATGTGGGAACGGCTTGGCGGGCGGGTGTGCTGGGGAAAATCAGACAGGGCAGGGCAGGTAGCGCAGTGACTACCCAGTGGAGGCTAAGGCTAGCATTAGCAGGCACCGCACCTCTCGAGGAAGGAAGGAACGGAGGCGATGGATGCGATTGCTCTCTACCGGTCCCGTACTGTACAGCGACTCGACAATGCCCGCTATCGTACAGTGACTGTTCGAGTGCGCTTACTGTAGCCAGGCCTGTCTGGTACCTCCCACATCCCACCGCCTTAACGTTCGTTTCAAAGACGCCGATTCAGAGCCTCTGAATGGGCAGACAACAGACAGTGCATCACAGCAGATTAGGGGCTACCTTGGCCAGTGAAAATGCGTGCCAGCCTTTTGGAGCCTTATTTTAGATCCAGTCCAATACCGGTGAGGTGCCTCGTTCCCATTCCCCCTCCCTCATCGCATATAACGAAGAAAGCAATATAGCCAGGAAACGCCCGGTAAGTAAGGATCCAGCTGGACGGATGGAATGAGGAAACCGACAGGGCTGCCAGAGGTATCTGGTATGGCACGTCCACTCGTGTGGTCAACGCGCTGTTAAGAAGCCGGGTTCTCACTAAAACGGGCAAGGGGGGTTTTGGGCTGTACCGACAGTGCCTGAACACAGTACGAGATCGAGCTAACTTTGATCACCTCATTTATGCCTGGGGAACATGGATTTCTTTGATGGGCCTTTTCTTCGGCTGCTGTCAATCCATGTGTTTTACGGGCACTGACTCACCAGAGAATTAATTGATGACGAACTTGACCCCGTTAAAACATTCGCTTACAAGATACGAGCAAGGAAATACATGTTAGGGTATGGTTGCGATAAGCAAAGAGAAAAAGAGATCAGTACGCGCACACACAAAAAAGGAGTTCATTTGAATAGGCAGGCACAATACGAGGTTAGGTTGACAAAACATTCGCTGAAGAAAGAAAGTTGGAGGCGAAATCTCCTCTGTATGCGCCAGTGGCCAATAGTGTCTCGAAATATCACCTGAAGATACTAACTTGGTCGCGCAGTAGTCTCTGACCAGATAGCGCGTGACAATCCAGTGAGGAGCAGAGGAGGGCCTTCTTTCAGTGGGTAGCGAATGGCCAACTCACCAACTCACTGATCTATTTTGCGGGTGACAGAAACCTCGACCCTGTTAGGACAGAAGACGAAATAGCTTGATCACCTTGCGGGCTGTCGAACCGTGTCTCCGATTATCTGTTTCCTACGCCCTCAGCTCTGGGTCTCGAGTTTTCTTTTACCCCCAAGCTAAAGAAAAAAGACGCCCCCTGGAGCTTACATGCAAATGCAAGTGACAAGGGGTCCTTCGATGGGCTCATCATCTCCAATCAGCGACGCTTGCGGGCGCCGCGACCGACATGAGGCAGCCCTCCAAGGGGTAGAAACCAGGGGGGCACAGTCTCGAGGCGGTGTTTTGGCGTCTGATGCCGCCAATCATACGAGGCCATTCAGGGGATTGAAGCGTCGGATGTGATGGGAACATGGATCCTTGCCGCTTTTTGTAACGGCCTGATCGGCGTTCTTTTTTCTTTCGTGAGTTGAGTGAGTTTCTTTGTGTGCTGTGCCTCTTTTTCTTTGTTGTTGGTTCATTATTTCTCTTCAATGTGTTGTTACTATATCGAGTTGTTGTTGATCAAAGAGAGCTTGACACGTTGATCTGTAGGATTCGATTCTTTTGAGTTGGCTTACAGGTCTGGTCTGGTCTGGTCTGAGCTTGACTCCATAAACGAAACAACTGTAATGGTAGCGATTCTAGCGAGACATCGGAGATGACAACAGCCACCAGCATCGCATTTTGTATTTTAATGGATATTTTACAGTGATTAGAGGAATGAACCGAAGATTATCAATTGTCAGCAGAGCCAAGGATTGAATGTCAGTCGCAATTAACTGATCCCAGTTGAACGACGATAGTTGCGGCCCTGCTTACTTGGCCTGTCAGTCAATGTCAAATTCAAACCCTGTCACGGATCGCCCGCTGTGGGCTATGTCCATGCAAAGCATGTCTTGCTTGCTTCTTGTCGTCATGGCCGAACCTGAAGACTCAATCTGTTACTTGTTCTTTGACATTGTCCTCAATATTTTGCCTAGAGCCCCGTCTTCATTCATATATAAATCGGGGTCACCGCTAGCTTTGCCGTTAATGGATGGAGTCTTTTCAGCTGCACAATACGGTTATTGGCAATAGTTGGCGAGTATACAGGGTCCTAGGATTGGAGGGGCTTTGTTGTTCCATCCCATCTATTCTTGCAGTCCGTCACAGGCGTGTAGCATAATATTTTCTCCTTGTTTGAACTTGAACTTCCGTCTCTTGAGTTTCGGCCATCGGCAAGCCCAGGCCCTTTCATGCTCTTTCTTTCATTAAATCCTTGTCGGGACTGCTCGATTCGTATTTTCCCCACGTTAAATGTTTCATCGTCGCGGGCCTCCTTGTCCGTTTTTTTCCCAATTCAGTTTTTCCTTGCCCTGCCCGATTATCAAGACCGGGACCATGAAGACCCTTGCCTTGTCTGGCTAACGCAACGCGACACGTGCCGAAAAGAAAGTGACGCGCTTCCCTTCCTCGGTCTTTGTTATCTAACTGCCTAGAATAGATCAAGTTAGAAATCATCTTCAACAGATGAGTGAAGTACGTGTTCTTTAATTCGGTGGCTTATGATTATTTATTTATTCTCCATTATTTCTCCTCGCTACTGCAGCTTGTTTAGAATGAAGAAAGACGTGGCGTAGCCTTTTGGAATGAGATGAGCTTTGATCTCTGGACCTTGACCCTTGCAATTATCGCAGTCTAAGAAACGAAACACTAATACTACTGTGCAGTAGGTAGGTAGTAGAGCTACCGTAGCCACCAAATCAAGTGAGGTGCACGTCGAACAAGCGAGGGTAATCCTGTCCTGCAACCGCAACATTAAACGCAGGTACATGCATGCGACCACACACAAAGAAAAATAAACTCTGGGTACCTAATTATTCTCTGTTACCCTAATTAATAACCCGTCATGTTCGTCTCATCTTAGACACGAGCAAGACCCAAAGAGTGCACTAAGCTTGGGCTTATTATAAGTTACCCGCTCCGGAGCGTGACACTAGCTGTGTTTTAATATCAGAGACATGTCTTAGGTCCCCCTCGTTTTACTTGGCGAGAGTATGTGTATGTGTATGTGTATGTGTATGTGTATGTGTATGTGTATGTGTATGTGCACGGGAAGCATAAGGAAGCTCTCGTCAATGGAATGGAATGAGAATGGAGTGTGTTGGTCCTTGAATGTCTCTTTGTGGCACATAAGTTCAATAGACACAGTATACGTATACTTGTCTCTGTAGATCTTGCGTCTACTCCTTAGTGGTGCATACCCTGAAACCTACAAGCTTGGCTCTCGGACCTCTTGCGGTGAAGACTTTCCCGCGTCTAACGCAACCAATATCATAACATATCAGCCGCCTCTTACGCGCCGCAAAAGGTGACAATACCACTGTGCGGTCGCTTGCATATTCGCAACCATCATGGTGATTGCATGGCGCTTATGAAAGAGTTCTGTTTGCTACTTTTTATTAGCGCTATGCGAGCTGCGTGCAACCGAATTGTCCAGAGTTGATCTTGTGATTCGCCTGTCTTAGACTTGCAGCCGCCAGCGCGGTTACGCCCGAGTCGTGAACGAGATGGCGACAGCTCAATAAACAAGAGACTTTGATCCGTTGAACTAACCGATAATCGGGTTGAACTGCCTAGGTATATTTCTAAACTGTGAATCTGGACTAGATGTTCATAGTATTGCCGTGTTATGCGCTTGAGTTGGTTTCGATGAAGTTACCCTATACCCGTGCGGCGGATCAGGTCGGACACATCACACACAGGCTGTTGTCGTCGACGACATGTCTGGCCTGTGAGTTTTCGGTGCAAATAGAAACGGAGTTATCCAACTCGGTGTTTCAATCTGTTTTCACCTTGTGGCAAGATATAGCTTATGGAGAGTTGCCAGACCAGCACCAGAGTTCTTCACAACCCCGCGTTCATGTCTCGACCGTCCGCCAAAAAGTTACTCATCACCAACTCGAAAGCTATTATTGTTGAAGAGCAAAAATACGAACCAGAAGGCACTGGGATTGCTCCCGCCAGGGCTTGAACCTGAGACCTTCGCATCACTGAATATTCAGATTGAAGTATTAGTACGACGCTCTAACCAACTGAGCTACGGAAGCCAACTGATTCGATGACTCAGCGGACACCGGAAGGGCTCCAAGAAGGAGGCTGAGTTCGGTTGTTGTGAATAGGCGAATTCTGAAACTCTTGATGTGACCATAAATATCCATCTCGTCTGTTTCTGACCGTAATTTGTCCGTGGTCTTTGAGAAGAAATATTGTGAAGCGGGATCAAAGCGTGAGTTTGTGATTCGGACTACACTGCCTCTCCCCCGAGCTACAGATAGTACTCGGCACGAACCTTGGATGTCCATGAAACCAAACACGAACAACACCGGTAAAGATATGCAACGCTAGTAGAAGTTCCATATAACGGCATTGCATCCGTGACTGTTTAGAGTTTGCGCCGGACGGTTTGACAAATCTTGACCAGACTGTCGGTTCTGCTGGAATGAAACGAGTCATGGCTGTGACTATCGTGTGTGACGAAACACCCGACGTCACTCGATTCTAGTATGATGGTGATGGATCGAGACCTGCTTAGCTCTTAACTATAATCTGAGACGTTCTCGGAAGGTCCCTCTGACCGAAAATGTGAGCTTGATCACTTTGAGTCCAGCTATATCCGGTTGAGTCGTTGATGGAAGCCAACCTCAAACCTATCAGACGATCGTCTAAGTCTGGAACGTAAGTGTCGGGACCTAGGAAAAAACTTCCAAAGTCGGTCGGATTCAATATCAAATTTGGAAGTTGACTATCCGCTCGGCAATAGAAGTTAGGCATGTATAGCTCACCAAGTTTGTCGGCACTAAGAGGATCTCGAACGACACATCATCAAGCCGACCTCGACGCAGTAATGTCCTTAGTGAAGTATCTTGAGGGCAACTGAAGATATTATTCTGGGCTATCGAATATTCTCTTAACTTATAGTTCCCTCACAAAGACCGTAGACTTAGTACGAACGCCCTTAACACAAACAGGGAATATGATGGTCAAGTATTTCGACATAAGAGAGGAAGATTGAGATGTTACCAAACCTCTCAGAAGAAGCTCTCGGCGTGTAGCCTCTGGATGTTCAAGTTGTTCACTTCAGGTGTTATCCAGCATCGCCTATCTGTCGAGTTACAGGAAAAGAAAATGGATGTGAAGGACACCCCATGGAGAAGCCACGATGTTCTAAAGTATGCCAGAAAGAACTCTTACCCACAGAAGGTATGTGAATGCCGCTCATGATCTCTGTAAACTGTTGCTAGTATTGGTAATGCTTCATTGATGGAGAGATACAACGAGTCCGTGACCTCGAGCTCACTCATACCATCGAACATAGAACCATACGAATAGTGACTGTAGTAGGTAGCTCTGGGAGTCCTAACCAGTGGCATGCAGTACAGTCATGTTTGAAGATTATACATCAACTCGTCACTGAACAAGAATCTGGTGATAAAAGTCCCCTTGTCCTTCAAGGTATAGGTAGCACCAGACCAAGGAAGCACCAACAACCACGTCCATCAGTGATCTGGGACCCCTCTAGGTTATAGACACCTCAAAAACATGATACCCGAACGATCTGGAAGCTCACAAGCACGAAGGTTGTACAGTTATCACCCGAAGGTGCACCTGAGATCTAAACATTCGCTGTACAAGCCAGCGAGAGTATCCAGTTCTGTTTGCTTCACTTCACTCGGCGAATAGAACCGTCAGTCAAGGTATAACTTCAACATCTGGAGTTATGAACACAGTGAGGCTCATACAAAGCACCCATTGACAGGCTTTCCGGTTACTGCCTGTTCTGCCAAAGAGTGGTTCTTTATTGCAGGTTCATGGTATCAAACTGCATCGTGACCCCTATGATGGCCCACGTAATGAGCACCATCTCCCGGGTGGCTTCAAACGTATTGTAGACGGTTAAGAGCCACAGGCCTGGCAGCGTATGGAGTACTAAGGATGAGGCACTATAACCGACAATTCTAACCGATGTACCTGTCCATCAATCCTTTGTACCTGTTCATCCCCACGTGGTTTGACATAGCTCCTGATGAAGTCACACCTCAACCTCTCCAGCCCTAGCAATGCAACATCAAACCCAAAAATCAATGGCCTCAACGCAATACAACACACCACACATACTTCCAGAAGACACTAAACCAATAAAGACCTATTTGTAATCAAGAAAATAAGAGTAAAGCAGGTATGTGGCATGCAAACTGCAAGTGACATGCATCCTTGCAGATATCTATACAAACTCTTCATATGGTATTGGTTGCGACAAAGCTCTACCAATGGTAATCGTCCCATTAAATCTGTAGAATCGGGCAGACTATGAATTAGATGTGTCTCAAAGAGGTATCATCTTTCGAAAAACCTTCCTGAAGCCATCTTCAACTGCAGAAAGCCATGATATTGTTTTACACACTGAATTTCAGGAATGCATGGAACGCATGAAACACGTCATGCATATATTGAACCAAAGTTCCTTTGGGGTCGAGTATAATGCGGCCCGTTATGCTTCTCTTTCATAACTGCATAAACAACCCATGGCCTTGTTTGTAACAGGCCTTGTTATCTCTTCACGGCTAGGATCTCAAAGTGTTTCGTCCGATCCTTATTTCCTGTTCGTACCTAGTCACGCATGACAACTCACGCCGTTTCAACATCCACTATCAGCCCTACACTCTTCTCATCATGAGCACATGCTCTTCTTTCCCCTCTCCGTGATCACCCGCTCACCGCACAAATTCTCACGTCAGATCTTTAAATTCCGTTCCCACTGTCCTACTCAAGAAAGGCAAGTTGACCTACCCTGTCCTTGACCCTTGGGATGCGGAGTATCATAGGGCCAAGAGCACTCGGCTCACATCGCCGATCATGGGGGCTGGCAAGCATGTGTACGGCTAATCGACTGGATTCGGTAAAGGATGTATAAGTCGTTGGTTGACATGTAGGTAGGTCTTTAGACCTGCATAGGCCTGATGACGCGCGAGCTCGGGTTCGACCCCTCCTCTGCATTGTTGTGTAAACTTCATTTTGCATTTCAGGCTTTGAAAGGATCTCCAGGATTCCTTCTGAATGTGGAGATTGCGTCGGACTTTGGGCATCTTTCTTGTATCATGTCCGAGGCTTAGTCCTACGATAAGCACTTGCAAGGTATGGGCTTTACCTGGCTCCTCTGTAAGGCTGACGAGAGCTGAGTGATGAGAGCTTCATGACTAGAAACTCGTGATAGCCCTGAGGTGGATTAAAGATTACATGTAATCGAAATGTGTCAGTGACGTGACCAATATAGTCCGATTGGAGGGAAGTCGTGTGGTGATTGTTGGTCGTTGAGAAACAGATATTACTATGTATGTAAGAATACAGCGAATCAATGTGGGGCACAGACTTGCTGTCAAAGTATTATACTTGACGAGAGAGAATTATACTGAATTGTGAAACGTAACAGGGTAGATACAGATATAGTGAGAAAGTTGGTCATAATATCATCATAGGCCAAAATCTAGATATCAACAAGAAAAATTGAGGGAACACAGACATGGTCCCTTGACCTGAGCGAACAAAAGTAGACAACTCCTCGAGGAGCAAAGTGTACTGCAAAAAACAAAAAAGCCAACCCAGAGAAACAAACACAACGAGATAATGCACTGCCTCCAAAACCCGGAGGCCCACATGCCGTTAAAGTAAGACGAGAAAATTTTGCCCAGAAGCGCGGTTGTTGCACCACATCCACCTCTAACATGAAGTCGTAAACGGTCGTTACACATGGATTCCTATGCCCGACCATAGATGCCAATCAAATCCGGTCAGGTGAGTTAACTGACAGTAGCACACCATGGTCGTTCCGAAACTTACACCCGTCATCGCATTTCTTCGGGTCGAACTGTTGCCCCATAGAAACCGCCGCCGTGGTTCCCGCCGGAGGCCGCACAGGCAAGGCAGACTCCGCCGCCGTAGACACGCGTATGTCTTGTCCAGCCGGCCCCTTCGGAATCGAGAACACCAATAATCTCTCCCTGGACGCCGATCTCCGCTGTTCCTGCATTGGGTGGGGCTGGTGGTAGCAATGGGCTTGTAGGTGGGTAGGAGCTGGGCGAGAAGGTAAGATCAGCAGCATCTGGTATGCCTTGCGAAGACTGAGGAATGGGAACTCCAATGGGAAGAGTCTTGTTGTATGAGCGCCGGCGAGTGACTGAGGCTGCTCCTGAGCTGGGAGGAAGGACTTCGTTGGATGTTGAAGACATGTAATCAGGGTTTGGTTGACGGATGAAACTATCATCTCCTGGTCGGGGACGGTCTTCAAAGGTAAAGACAGCAGTGCTCAGCTCAGGAGGCGTCAGAGGCGGTGCTGGAGGTGGTCGCGATATGATGTGTTTGGATATGGCATTGTCCATACTTTGCCAGCTGGGGTTGATGGCCAATTTCTTCTCCACTGTGCTGACCTGTAAGCCACTTTCCACATCGATTTCCTCCTGATGCGTAGGCGGCGTGATGTCCTTCTCATTCATTGTCCAAATAGGTCGCGACTGCAAAAGTCGAGGCTGAGAGAAAGATGAGATAGTAGGTCTAGCAGGGTGTTGGTCCAAGCCGCGCATATGTCGCAACCATAGGTACAGCCTTAGAACGCAAAACCGAGCGATTACAACAACAGCAAAGATTGCGAGGCCAGCTTGAAGAGTCTGAAAAGAGGGAGCCGACGTCTTCAAGTAGTTGCTGGTAGGAGATGTCGTCGAGGTGGTGTCAGGTGTAAGTTGTGTTACACCTTGATTAGGAACGGGCATGGTGCGCCGTTTTAGTTGGTGATTGATTGATATGTTCGCGGAAACTTAATTTTGGCGCCGTCGGTGACTTGGCGGGGACCCTCAAGGTCACTCTACTTCTGCGGTCAGACGGTGACTTTCTGGGGGGATGCTTGCCAGTTGCGTTGACAATCCTCGTCTGGTTTGGTAGGGCGGAGTCAAACAGTGTCGACAAGAAGGCCGGGCTGGGCTAACAGACAGGGTTGTTTGGTGGCCTCGGACTCGATTGACTCAAGACTGTTCTTCAAACACCGCGGTTAAAGGCGCTTGCTCAGTAATACGAAACGAGTTTCGTTTGATGACAAGCGACCCGTGAGTAAGCTTTGTGCGCCTCAAGACGTCTTGATGGTGGCTTGTATCAGATAGCTGGCTGATAGATGATCTTGTCGATATGCAGATCGCGAAGGGTTGTCCACCACAAGTCTCGTGCGAAAAGTTCACTGGAGCCGGTAGAGCCGACTTACATCAGAAGAGTCTTGTGATCTTCTAATAATACGAAAAAGGCAGGCAGAGCGAGCTATCTTGGATCGCCAATCTAGTACTCGAATCGTGGCAGGGCAGATAAAGTGCAAATTGAGGCTTGTTATTGGTGACGCGTATAAGATAAACGAAATGAACAGAATTCGAATGCAATACTTCTATCTGAAAAAGTTGTTTAGTCGGGGACACAGAGTCTTATATGACAGTTGCTCATGAACTGATGGGATGGAAGCGGCCAAAGGTGATCAAAGCATCAAGCCAAACTAAGCACATCACTTGATGACAATCGACCCAAGTACTGAAGGATAGTGCGACACCCTTTCAGCGACACCCTACTTTGAGGAGTCTGGGCTAGGGATAATAAGAAAGTGGGCATGGATTCCCTCTGCAAAGGAGCGGAAAGAATCCTTCAGACAGCCTCTTCCAAAAGGACTACTAATCAAGACTAGCTGTGGCTTCGGCCCCGGGACGTGGGTACGACATTTGACGACGTTTGACTTGTAGGGGTGGCTGTTGCAAGTGGAGTCTTGGGTTCTAGAGTGATGCTAAGATTTGACAAGGTCGAGGAAGAGGTATAGCTTTGGTCAGGGTAGCCTGGGCTCTTTGAGCAGTCATCACTGATGAATTCTCGCCAAGAGTAACCAGTATGAGAGGGTGTTTGTTGATCACTCGATGCAATGGCATTGAATTGAGAACTGATTGTGTTTCAGAGCATGATTCAGTAACAGGGAGTGAGATCCTAGAGAAAGGCATGAGATCGCAGTGACACTGCAAGCTGAGCTGGGCTGGATCGTCTCAAGAGAGTTGTACAAGGGAACTCGATGAATCGTGTGCTCGAGTCGCCAAAGCTCACGTTGCAGTTGCCATGGAGTCATCGAATAGAGATAGAGCGAATAATTTGAAGGTCGCACCGTACCCCCCTCGGCGTGCTACAAGAGCCGTTTGTTGGAGTCTGGACAAGATTGGCATCCCTGTTTTCAGCCCTCGATTTCCGACGAAGGCGTCAGAGGCACAAAAGTCGCTTGGTCAAGTCGGGCGTCCCTGGACCATGATGCCCCACGATCGAACAGCAATCTGTCTCGAGCCTCCAGGGCCCGGGCCCTGCAGATTATTTCCATTAGACCAAGCCTAATTCTGGTCGGGTTGGCGAAAAAGTGACGCCAGAAAATGGACTAGAGTGAACATTTCAGCTGAGGTGAGCCCTACTCGCTGCGACGCCATGGGCCAGAGACGGACCCTTGTCTCGAGCTTGTTCCAGACAAGGGTTAATCTCAGACATCATTGGTCAAGCACGATGGGACGACGTCGAGCGTGCAGCCCTTTGGGTTAGACAAGGCTACGTTAATGACATGGGTATTGGGCAAGCCTCACGCCTCTGCAGAGAATGAATGCTTCTGCATGTATCGAACCGTTTTTCTGAAGATCTAAGGCAACAAAGATCGGTCTTGTCTAAGCTGCACCGCCGCAGTGATCGACAGAGTCGCTGACACTGAGATAAAGTTTTTAAAATAGGCCTGCGGATCTGTATTGCCGGGCAGAGCGGTGTGCTGCATTTCCGGAAACAACGTGTAATGGCGTCGACTATGTCCCTGCATAAGTTGCTTGAGTGCAACCTTACGACAAGCACTATAGCATCCGTCAAGTTGCAACGGTCTTGGGGATGGATTATGGAGCCTCCTGGCTTGTTCCACAGCGCCCTACTCAGTAAGTCAGTATCGGGCGCTTACAAGCCAAAATTGTTCCAAGGGAGACACAAGCCTGACTTGCGTATCTGGAACTGTAGCCAGCCAGAGCCTTGCGAATGCATCACAAGAACGTCAAAGGCGGGGCAGAATGTCATTTCAACTTGTGTTCATTGTGAAAATTTGAACTGTATTCTGTACGTGGGAGTGCCACAGTGGCTACTCTCCTTACCATGAACTTTTGTAGTTCGAGCGAGTACAGTATGCGACTCAGATTCCTTGACTTCCACCAGGTCTGGAAAAAGTGCTTGGGAAACTCTGAAAATCTGCGTCATTTGGCGGGTGGCTTTCTCATTTGGAGGGGTTCGCCTTGGCGTTTCTATTGATATGATCCTGGTTCACTTGATGATGCTTGCTATCGAAAGAAAGACTGTCGCGGGCGTGTCGGTGGATGCACAGGTAAGCAGTGGAAGCCATACGAATATTGATGCCTACCGCAGGATGCGACACGGGCCGGGATGCGGCGGCATGGAATGGCATGTCATTGATGCTAGAGAATCTCCTTCCGGAGTAAAAGGTTGACTTTTTGAATAATGATTATTAACATTCAGCCGATATTGTTGATGATCGTCTGGATTGTGACACTGGAAAGAACATACGCAGCTGAAACTGGACTTTCCAAGGCACGTGATTGGGTGCATGGAGGGAAAGAGAGGGGGCACCTTCCCATGTTGGGCGTCGGGCTTGCAAGGGGCGCCAGACTTGACATGCGCATCCACATCGTACTTGCAGTTCGAGGCCACTCAGATCTTGAAAGAACAGCGAAATATTACTCGGCATGACATTATATTGCATGATGCATATAATAATAATACAGATGATGCATCTGTACGTACACGACTACGACTACGACCCCTACAATACTCACGCAATAATGATGATACCGCCTTGCACTTTTGTCAAATCTGTGGTTGGCTTCCTTCCTTGATTTGGCTAAACTCAATCTTTCAGACGGGCTATATCAGAACATCTGCTAATATTGGATTATAGCATCTCCTAGCTTCCCAGATCCAATCTGCCACCAATACGCGTGGTTCAGGTCAACGTAACTGCGACATGCCGCCGAGTCGAGTCTGGGCCCAAACCCTACAAGTCCAGAAGTCCAATGTCTCGCCTTTCCCCTGCTGGCTTCTCCAGCGCTCCGGTAGCGAATCACAGACCGACGATCAGCGTTGGCGGTAACCTTGTCCAGCTGGACCGACTACAAACACGATGTGGTCTGGGCTTTAAAAAAAAAAAACCAAGACGGAAATGAAGTTGCCATCAGAAAAACTGCGGGCTCATCGTCCATATTGATCTGGACTATGTCAAGACAATGTCCGCTAGATTTCGGATAACCATACTAAGCACCAGCCCGTCATGGGTTGTGGTCCTGCAAACCCCTTCTAGCAAAATAAGTTGTGCGCCAACTGTCAAGGCTATTTACCTTCTAGAAGGCAGACGGGCGTTACTTCGGCTGGTGATGGGTGTAGTGCTGCGCCTCATGCAACGCAATCTTTGTCTCGGAAACTCAATGCATCAGGAAAAAAAAAAAGCCTTTGAAGGTCAACGCAACGCTGAGGTGTGCGATGTCACCAGAGGATCCACAGCAACAGGATAATTAGCAACTCGACCCCCCCAAAAGCGAAGGCCTTTTGTGCCTGTCCTCAGGGTATCAGAATATTTGTCCCCCAAGCATAAGAGACGAAATAGTCTGGTCACTTTATGCCAAATTAGACAAGCATTTTGGCTATTTTATTATGACAGCCTAAGCCTTAGGAGTCGATTCTTTTGTTACCCACCTGCCTGTGGACTTTCTAACTCGAGTCGGAGTTTCAGCTCGCAAAGGACACTTTAGATGGTATCCTGCTTTCTTGGCCAGAGCACGCAACAAGTAATGATCTTCAGATGCGCATTCATTAGCGATTTCATTGGTGCATTGTATCGGCCGGGCAGTAGCCGGGGGTGCTTTTTCGCACTTTTGACTCTTTCTTAATCCAAGACCTATCGCGGGCCATCGGACATGGGTCAACGAGTACGATGCAACAATGCAGCCTTCTTGTTTCCTCGAATCTGCACATAGGTCTTTTACACCTCGGATACCAGGGAAGTCGTTGGTCGCATTCGTCCTGTTCCTGACCTTATTGCCACATCTCACTGATATGCAGTTTACGCCCGCATCTCAAGACGTCTATTGTGAGTGAGATCCAACCTATCAGTGTGCTTCTCGTTCAACCCTGGTCTCGGCAAATGCCTTTACGAGAAATAGCGCGTTGATAACTTGGTTTGGCCGAATTCTATATTCCGTAGATCCTCCCAAAGTTTTGACATGCTGCAAACTCCGCCATTCTGCCCCTGTTCGTTTAGGACTAACACGGTCTAGCCACTTGGTTTGTCAGTGCTCGAAATAGCACCCTGTTCAGCCTTACGAGCTCGTCCCCACCGTTTCTTACCTTTACCCTTGTCAAAGGTTACATCGGAACCCAGCCACTTGTTCGCAAAGACGGAGAACAAGCCACGGATAGAGAAGGCTCCTAACAGGGTTTACAGAACTGATCTAGGACTGTCTTCGAATCAGAACGATCATCAGGGGTATAATATAGCGTAGTATTATACTTCCTTGTTCTTGGGCGATTCGCATCCGCCGTTATCCCACGGAACTGCCTTGTTGAGGGGCGGTAAAACAGCCTCCAGCCTCGTGGTAACGTGGACTTGCTGACAAGGCCATGACTTATACGCGGCTGACTGACAGTACAGAAGAAAATTTACAATGATTAAACTCGGCATCAACGGTTCGCTCGGCCTTGTACACGACGCTTCTTGCCACCATTGCGAGGTCATTTTTCGCACTCGTTTCCAATTCAAGAAAGTGCGCATGCATTGGCTTCCGAGCCATCCATAGCCTCCACTGCCAGCCATGGTCTTGCTATGTTGGATGACTTCTCCACAAGGGTACTACTCAGAGGCGGCTGGTTTATCTTAACGCCCGATCTCAACGGGGATCTAACCGCCCCTTGGCAGAGCAACAAAAGTTCTCTTGTCAACCTCCCCAAGGTTTCACGCCCTATCTTCATGCTTACTCCAAGCATTCCTTATGGTGAGATGGAAAGTTCCTTGGCGAAATCATGGCTTACAAGACGAAAACCCGCTCTCACATGATTGAGGCTCATGCGGTCAGCTACAGTAGGCAGATCCTTTGAAAAGGAATTTGAGTTGATCTAAGATCCTTGTTCCTTGCTGTCAACAGTTCTGACAGGAGGATTCAACCGGAGAGCTAGCGAACAACATAAATCCTACAACTGACAAGCAAGCTAGGAATGCCGGAGCGCGGCCGTCATAATGCATGGCCCACCATTCGCGTTTGAGATGTCACGACTTCCAAATCTAGCAAATCCCTGACTCGAAGTAATCCCTGGATGCTCTCGGATCTCTTTGCAGCCTGAACGGACCCAACGGACTCTGTACCCGGCCTTTGACCATGTATCGACTTTGTATTTTTTCTCATTCCGCAATAAACGCTCGTTTCGCTGGCGTGAGACGTCATGATTATCGAATATAGATACTGCAATCGACAATAATGTCACCCGCAGATGAACTTCTAACCTCCCCACCCACTAAGCTTAAAGCTTGGATTCAATATTGTCTGCGGGCGGCTCTACTTCGACCTATTTCCAAATTATTGCTACAAGCTCAACAATGATTCGAGGAAGTTTTCTTCGGCTGTCCAGTTTTTCGGCCGACTAGGAACATATGGCTTGCACATGACCAAGCCTCTTTGAGCAGTGACACAGACGAATTGCCGCAACTAGGCATTAGTTTCAGCCGCAATATCGTTATGGCTGGTGGAGTTCTGTCAAGTTCAGTAAGGCACATCTGCGTGCGGCTGGCTGACATGGCGTCGTTTGAAAAAAGCTTGAAAGTTTGTCTCAACTCTTCCTCGGTCCCGACAACATGGGTTAATTCTCTTCGTCGTAGACCTTGGCGTTTGAGCTAGTCTCGGCAGTGCTCGTAATAGTGACATATTTTGAGCCTCGACCAGAGTTGACCTGGTCCTTGGTGTCCCGTTTCACTGACCGACAATCCGGGGAAGACACTAGTTTTGAGTCCAAGAGTGTGTATATTTCATAGGTACCTTGCTTGCGTTTAATCTATTGCATACACCCAGCGCCCTTCCAACGTAGAAACATAATCTAGCCAAATCACCGCCCTAGCATACAACATCGGTAAAGCTCGTAACTTAACACGCCCTCCATCAAAATTGGATATAACTAAAACTTCGTCAAAACAAAAAAGAAAGAAACAAAGGCGGCCGACCACCAATGATCTAGATTATATGCCAACCGATAGCTCCATTGGCTCGGGCTCCATAGCGCCAACCATACCGTTCTCATCCCGCTCTTCTTCCATCATCTCAATGAGGCTGTCAAGATTCGTGTCTAGGCTTTCAGCCTCCTTCGAGTCAAGGCACCTGTTAAGTAGCTTCTTGTACTTTTCAATCTTATCCCCCGTGCCCACCATGCTCAACGCTTCGACGTATTCCGCCTCGGCCTTACGCTGCTCCGCAAGTAACGAGTTGAGCTCACGCGCGAGGCGCAGTCTCATGTCGTATGACTCCTCCTGCCCACCTCCTTCGCCGTTGATACGGCTTAGTTCGCTGTCTACAGCCCGCTGAACGTGTAAGCGGTTTTGGTGCGTGATGAGCGACAGCACTTGGTGTTTGGCCAGGTTAGCTTCGGTTGAGTTTTTGGATGCAGCTTCTTCTGATTCGAGCTGACCCTCAACGTCTGTGATGCCTTGCCGGACAGAAGTAAGCTCTTGCTGGGTGTTTGACAGTAGCCGCTTTGCCTCGGACTCTGCTATATCCTTCTCACGGAATTCGTCCTCGTAGCTCTTGGCTAAGTCTTGAAACTTTTCCATGATCAGGGGTGAGATCCGTGACTGCACTGTGTTTGCTGCTGCTGACTGGAAAACCACCGGGGATTGTCTGTTTGCCTTCTCGATAAGCGCATCCTTAAATGACGCATGTCTTTGAGACTCAGGGGCAAATGGCGACGATGACCTTTGTGGCCCACGGTCCTTCTTAGTAGCGTTTAGATCCATGATCAAATCTTCTGCCCTTATGCCCTCATTATTCGCAATATCTGATGAAGCATTGCGTCCTAACAGTGCTCGGATACATTTCCTGGCGTTCCGTTGCGCCGCCAGATGCAGTGCTGTGTTGCCTTCATTATCCTGGATATCCAGTAATTGCTGGAACGCGCTAGGTTCCAGGGTTTCTTGTAGCTTATTCAAGATGTTATCCAGGTAGTACCTTGAGCACGATGAGTTAAAGACTCTGCCATTCTTCATCACAGCTGCGTGGTGGATCACTGTGCAACCCATGTTGTCACGAGCGTCGAATGTTTCGAACAGCTCCTTCATCACCATAGGAAAGCTCTGCTTCTCATAACAATTTGTGAAGTTAACAGAATGCATAAACGGTGTTTCGCCTCGTATGTTCTTGACAGTAGACGATGCATTAAACCGCTTCAGCTGCTTGACCACATCCAAATCTCCCATTGCTGATGCCCAGTGAAGTGCTGTATGATCTTCCGCATCGATTGGCCAGTTGGGTTGAAAGTTTGTCGGAGGATCGGGCTTGACTGCTGGCTGGTCCGTCTTACTCAGAAGGAAGTAGTCGAGAAGCTCGTCACCATACAAGGCATGTTGTTGTTCGGTAAGATCTTGAAGGTTGCTGTCATCCCTTCTTCGCTTGCGGCCTGTTCCTGGCGCTTGAGGCACCTCGAATCGTTCGTCTTCGGCCATGTATGATGCCGATGCAATTGTGAGGTTATCTGGGGTATCTTCGTCACCCATCAGGGTATCGCCATCTTCCTGAATTACAGGCGCCGGAGCAGGAGGGGGAGGAGGGGGGTCTAGAATTCATCAGCTTGAGCCCCTGACTTGAGTTTGAGTTCGACATACTGTTCCATTTCGGTAGTGGAGGACGAGATTTTGGCCCTTTAGGCTTGCTGGCATGTCTAGGAGCAGGAGGAGGACTCTCTGCACCTTGAGTGTATTCGAAGATGGGTCGCAATCGGTCGATAACGCTGTGCCGCTCTGCTAATGCTTGTCCGCTTTCGAGAGGAATCCAAGTACCTGCATGACTGTTAGAAAAGCAATTGCATGGTCGGAGAGATCACAAACCCTGATATTTTCCGTAGCCACCTTGAATCTTCTCGTGAACGTCCTTTTGCACATCTCGCTCAAGGATTCTGGTTCGAGCTGGTTTGTCAAAACCAGCAGCCTTCAGAATATGTGTCGCATTAATCCAGTTGTCGGATCTCCTTCGCATGACATGCTCCTTAAGCTCAGCTCCGAATTGGAATTCGTACACAGGTATCTAATTCAATATATGTCAGCACTGGTACCAATAACCCAGCAGTAGAGGTTGACTGGAAGCTCCCATGACACCATTCGATGTCATGACTTTCTTCTCGCCTGTCAGGCAAGAGAGATCTGCCAATCAATCCATCGGATTGAGTTCTGAACATGCATGCGAAAACTTACTCCACTGTATACTGCGCTGTAAACGCCAGGTCCTGTAGCAGCTGGTGCTGCATTAGCATTGGCCTTGACCATCTCGGCGGCTAAGATGAAGCAATTCTGGAACCATGCGCGATGCAATAAAGATTAATGACGGAAGATGGAGAAAGGGCAGGTCAATGACAAGTTCTCAAAGTAAAAAGATCGTATCAATGAGGCCAAATTGGACTTTGCAGCTTAATCTTTGTCGTATCGCTGAAAGCTCTTCTGAGGTTAGAGTTGCCTGGGTAATTTCACGTCTTTGACGCGATCTAAGGTTGAGGAGACGCGACGTTACGCGAATCACTTAAAGTGTGTTTGCCTCAGGCGTGAAGGGGTCCTCGACCTCACGTGATGGAGCTGCCACGGGGCGCCTCCTGAAGTTGGTGGTGGTAGATTGGATTGGCGGGCGCGGCTTTGTTAGGTTGGTTAGCAGGGGTACAACAAACAAAGACCTTCCTTTGACGATACCGACTACCTTTCCCCCTCTCGACTCTTTCGATTTCCTCGACTCCCTCGACGTCTTTATAAATTCGACGAGCTACATACGCATCGAGAGATTCCTGGTCGGCTGTTTAAATTGCCAAAAGTTGGGACAGCAATTAGCTTCGAGCTCTAAAGTACCGCCTTTGAGAAGCTCCAAGCTGGGACCCATATGATAGGAACAAAGAAGTTGGAACGGTATATGACAGCAGCGACACGAACGATATCTGGGAGCCGAATTTGAAACCGACACAAACATGGCTGACAATCTTCACAATGCGCCTATAGTCCTCGACAATGGATCTGGCACTATTCGAGCTGGTTTCGCAGGCGAGGATCTACCAAAGTGCTTCTTTCCGTCTTGGGTTGGTCGACCAAAACATTTGAGAGTTCTCGCGGGTGCCCTCGAGGGTGAGGTATTTATAGGACAAAAGGCGGCTTCGGAGTTGCGCGGATTGCTCAAGATTCGGTATCCCCTCGAACATGGTATTGTTACCGACTGGGACGACATGGAGAGGATTTGGGAGTATGTTTATGGAGAAGGGTTGAAGACTCTCAGTGAAGAGGTTTGTTGCGAGAATATGCCAGCTCACGGGCTGTGTTGACATCTTTTTAGCATCCGGTTCTATTGACAGAACCACCGCTGAACCCACGAAGCAATCGCGACACGGCCGCCCAAATTCTCTTTGAGACGTTCAATGTCCCCGCACTGCACACATCAATTCAAGCCGTGCTATCACTATACGCCAGCGGCCGAACAACCGGTATTGTCCTTGACTCTGGTGATGGTGTTTCCCATGCGGTGCCAGTCTACGAAGGTTTCGCCATGCCTAGCAGTATTCGCCGAATCGATGTAGCAGGCCGCGACGTGACGGAGTACCTACAGACGCTGCTACGGAAGAGTGGATACGTCTTCCACACAAGTGCCGAGAAGGAGGTTGTGAGATTAATCAAGGAGAGCGTATCATACGTTGCTCATGATCCGAGAAAAGAAGAGAGGGATTGGGTTGGTGTGAAGCCCAACGAGAGCAAGTTTGCCGAATACGTACTCCCAGACGGTTATAAGCTCAAGGTGAGACTCCATGAACTCTGTTCAGCATGCGAACCAACTAACATATTGAAGATTGGCGCGGAACGTTTCCGAGCACCTGAGATTCTCTTTGACCCTGAGATCATTGGCCTCGAATACCCTGGTGTACACCAGATTGTCGTAGATGCGATCAACCGAACAGATCTTGATCTACGAAAGTCCCTCTACAGCAACATTGTGCTCTCTGGAGGTAGCACATTGACAAAGGGCTTCGGTGATCGTCTTCTGACAGAACTACAAAAGTTGGCTGTCAAAGATATGCGCATCAAGATCTTTGCGCCCCCGGAGAGAAAGTACTCTACCTGGATTGGAGGCAGCATTTTGGCTGGATTGAGTACTTTCCGAAAGGTCAGTGAAGCAGTTATGATTCTCGTTGTCAGTATACTAACTTGGAGCAGATGTGGGTTAGTGTTGATGATTGGCATGAGAACCCCGATGTCATCCACACCAAGTTCACATAAACTTGCCATTCACGTCTCTACGATGTACTCCAAACGACGAGATAACCCGACTAGGTCATGTATATTCCGTTGACCTAGATTTCTTGTCTGGACTTTTATGATCGAGATGACCTTTGTGATGTCGATTATACCCACAACCCCTCACAACCAAACCCACTTTGTCCCGCAGCTGTTGATGGAGCGATGTATGAGCCTTTGCATGGAATGGAAGATTTTAGTGCTGTGCAGGCGTATAGTGACACTGGTGTAGACAACCTTTGCTAGATAGAGGAAGCCTAATGATACCCTGATGCGTTGAAGCTGTGTTTTTGCTACTTGTGAAGTTATAATGAAATTGTCAAGGAATCCTGCCATGCATTCAAATCACAAGTAAATCAAGATAGTGAATCTATGAATAGTAATACTTTTATAAAATAGATGAGCTGCGCTCGGGGGTATAATAATCTTCACCAGAAACAAACATCATACAGGCAAAGACATGAGGAGAGGCAGTTCATATCGCCAATCTCACTCATCAATCCAATGCCAACCGTACATATCCAAGGCTTTTCGCCATTCCCATTTGCTCTGAGGTCCCCGCCTTTCTTTTTCTTTGTTCCAAACCCATTAAACGCCAATCGCTAGTTTCAACATTCATACAAAAGATTCCTCTGACATCTCAGTCCCTGCTGAAAGTGCTGCTCACACGAGCCCACAGCTTGGTCTTGGAGCTCAAAGAGCTAGCGTCAGACCCAGAATCGCTCTCCTTGCGATGGAACACATTTCCTGCACCGCCGATACCGACGTGTCCAGCGGCCATTTGGTCGCGCGCAGCAATGCGGTCGTACTCATCGTCGAGAGATACGGATGGCTGTTCGCTTGCGCGGTGGACGTTGCCTGCTCCTCCGATGCCGCTGAAGAAGCGGCGTGAGGGAGCGGGAGCAGTGATGGTTGTGCTGGGGGTGACGACGGTGCGGGTTGTTGAGGAGGATGTTTGCTTGGAGCGGGAGATGTTGCCGTAGCCGCCTCGACCGGAACGTACGAAGACGTTTGTTGAGGGGGAGGGTTCAGTGAGGATGTAGTTTGGCATTTTGGTAGTTGTGATGGTGGTGTAAGTGAGATGTAAGCTGAGTAGAGTAGAGTTGAGTTGTATTTAATATTTCTTATAGTTGATTCAATTGGTTAATTTCAACCTATAAAGAGACTCGAGAGTAAAGCTTGAGAAAGAAAGAATAGACAAAAAGAGGTTGTCGTGATGGGCATAGGTGGTAGTTATACCAACTCCTCTTCCTAGTACAGACCATACCATCCCATACCACCCCCAAGTAAAAGCCAAGCAAAGCAACAACAACTCTTGTACTCACCCCACAAAATAGACCCATTCGATCAATTTTTTCCATCCTAATTTCATTCTATTTTCTATCCCCCCGCATTTTAGATCGAATTATTCGTCGTCATGTTTCTCAATAGACGCCGAGACTCAACCACAACAAGCCGACAAAAGTCCTACAATAGGTGCACGCTTTGCAGTTACAGGCGACGCTTTGCAGTTAACGGCAACGCGGCGCTGCCCGTGTGATGCTTTAAAATTTGTAGCTACAGCTCGTTTACTCCTCATGCCGAGACAAATGGCGCTTGTCACGCGGTCACCCCCAGATTTGGTTCCTGGATGCTCTAGAGTTTTTAGTATGTAAAAATTACCCCATGGAAACCCAACTCTCAGACGGGATTGGTCAATGCAGGGGCACAGCCTGCATTAGGACGACGATGTGCTTTTTGTCAGGACAAGGCAATGACTGAGCAATGGATACCTTGTGATGTTGTCGTCATGAGGTGACTGTTTGTTGAACACGTTGGTCCATGGAGCTGAGTTTACAAGGAATGAAAATGAGTGTGAAACATTGAAACGTCGGTCAGGACTCTCGGGCTGTTGATCACGACTCACTTGCTGGGATGATACAGAGAAGATAGGGCGGACCATGAGCCTCATAAACAGAGTTCTGACCTCAGAAAGGAAGCCTCATTGAGGAAGATCTCATAGCAAGAGGCTAGCAACGGCCACTCCCGCCTTCACACACACAGAATCTCGAATTGGTGATGGAGATTTGCATATCCGAGACCTATTTCCCATTTTTTACGAGATCAAAACGCCAAGCTCACATCGTCTTCTAAAGGTGTGCAGAGACGAGTCCATGCTAGTACCAGGATCTAAAGCTTGTGCCTGTCCCTTCCCCGGATCTTACCCCAGGGGAGATCCTCCACGAAGAGTCAGTCCATAGACCAAGGGTCTTCGTACGCGAGAGGCTCTGCACTTGTCGGTGAAGAAGATTCGATAAAGACCTTCTCCGTAGCTGCCGACGTTGTCTTGATGCATTGTGGCATAAAGTTGATACAAACGCATTGACAAATCACATGAGTATACCGACATGCAACTGGTGGAGAGTTTATGGGCTCCTTGGCATCAGTTCATAGCGGGTGTGCCGGATATATACTTGCTGTGATCTGCTTGATGTAATAGTGCTGCCCAGAGTAAGTTGAGAGGTGCAGCAGAGCCTCATTCTTCATACACCACCAGACGAACCTCGTCAAGCAGCTCTGTTAGCGAACTGGCATTCGGTCCACGAATGTGACATGCTTCAAGTCCCAAGATCTTACTCATTATCCACTATTTCCTCATAAAAGAGACAGTTATTATTCTACAGTACACAGAACGCATTGTCTCAGTCCCACAACCCCATCACCAATCATACCAACTCTGACCATTGATGTTTGGAGTAAGAACTTTGATATCAACGTTCCATACCCTGTTTCATCACATATCGCGTGACATCCTAATGACGAATCTTATGCGTAAAGCGAACAGTGATATGTGGATAAGGTGGTAGAAGACTAGCAGATTTGTACAGATAGCTTAATAAATCCGAGTAAAGCCTCTGATGGAGCGCTATCAAGTTGAGAACTGTCACTCAAGCAATGGCGAATTGAACAATAAACTTAGAATTGAAAAGAAATAGATAGCACAGCCTCCTGGCTGTTTGTGTCAAGTATACTCCATCCAACGCCCAGAAATGTCATTCCTTCAAATCCCCAGGCTGCAAAGAAGCACAAATGTGCATACCGCACGACATCGTCCGGCGTCATTAAATTATCAAGCAAGATCCCATTTTTATTTACCCAGACTCATCCAGCCAAACATGCCGCAGGCAATGGACAAGACCAGGAAGGTAATAATACCAGCACCGGCCTTATCAGCAGTGCTGAGAGGTGGGTAGTTCCTGTCAATCTTGCCATCTCCGACGCTACCGGCGTTGGGGTTACCCTTGGAGGTACCTCCCTTCTTGGCTGTGACGGGAGCAGGGGTGTTCTCCATGAGCAGAGATGATACAGCTGCGAGCACGTTCATCGTCTGGCCGGCACCGGTCTTGCCGTCGTACTTGCCGCTAGCCCACTTAAAGCCACAGGTACGGCCATTCTCACCACCAGTGCATTGAGCGATGGCAGCTTGAGCTGACTTCTCGAGAACAGGGAGAATCTTGGGTCGGATGAAAGGAGCAAGGTGAGTCGCCTGTGACATCCAGCGGTGTACGTAACCCTTGAAGGAGTACATATCGGTGGTGCAAGTACCAGCGTTCTCACAAGCGATTTCGACAGCAATATCCTTGGGGAAGAAGTTTTGGATAGTCGCATCAACTAGCTTGTCCAGACGCTTTTCCCACTTCTCCGAGCCCTCAGTCTGAGGATGTCAGTCAGTCTCTCTTGTAAATTTGTGTTTGATGGGTGACTTACGTAGTTGTACATGAAGGCGGCTCCCTGAAGGAAAACACCGGAGTTGTAAGAGAACTGGGCCTTGTTGATATCGGTACAGTTCTTTCCTACATGACCGCCATCATAAACCTTATATGTGGTGGGGTCGAGGAAACCAACGCCCTCCATCCAGTCCCAGGTCTTCTCAGCCCAGTCGGAGTAAGTCGTGTTACCGGTGTATCGAGCAAGTCGAGCACCCAGGTTAAAGAAACAACCGTTAGCGATACCTTTTGATGAGTTAGTATGAGAGTCCACTGAATAACATATAGTTAGAAGAGGGGGGCTGACTGTTCTTGTAGTCGTAACCGTTGTTTGTTCGGGGAATCTGCCATCGAAGACCACCGCCGCAAGTATCGTCGTGTCGGTCAGGGTTGGCCTGGGTGTTGAAAACAGCTTGAGCGAGAGCAAGCCATCCGGGCTGGTCTGAAGGAGGGTTGGGGAATGCCAGTTCGGCAGCTAGCATGGCAGACATGCCCCAGAAGCCTTGATCGTCATTTCCGAGAGACAGAGTAACGTTGCTGGGTTGGTAATCTTGGTCGTCTCCAACTTGGAACTGCATGCCCTGCATAACGAGGTCGTTGTATTTCGTATCGCCAGTGCACTTCCAGTAATCCATATACGTCCCCCACATCGCACCACCTTCCCACCAGTAGTAGTCACCGGCGGGAGGAGGACCAGGCAAGATACCTGGAATACCACCGGGGTCGTTTCCATGGTAGTATGTAATCAAATCAGCGGCGAGCTGCTTGGCTGATTTCTTAATGGCGTCTGCGGTGATTGAGTTAATGGCTGTTTACCTTTGACAGAAACGGTTGGAGGATCGCACCTGTGCTTGAGATACTGTAAGGCGACTGCTGGGCGTTGACAAAACCCGTTGACGCCAAAAGCGCAATGGCGCTGGCGGAATAAAATGACTTCATCGTGAATTAAATCTGAGCGAAAGAATAGCGAGCGACGACGATGCCAACGTTGTAAAGCGAGGGTTAGACGCGCCCAGGAAGGGCTTGAGAGAAATGTCGAACAAATGCGATAATTATTAGCGACTGAGTAAACAGTCAAAGCGAGAGTCGATAGTAAAATATCACGTAAGAAAAAGAAGACAAAGGACGTAGAGTCTTGCGATGATGTGGGAGGGATGATGTTGAAGAAGGTCGAAAGTGCCAAGGAAAAGAAATGGAAACGGATGACGGGGGGGGGATGTGGGAATACCGCCAGGAACAGAATACGATCTGCCGCAATTAAAGGGAGCAGAAAGGCAGGAGGGAGGGAGAAACACCCAATCAAAGTGGCAGTGGATCAGCAAAGAGCGAAAAAAAGAAGGAGGGTGACACGGTCTATTGACTGGCTAAAACGGAGTAACCGTCACAGGTAACTGAACTTGTAGCTATTTTTGCCTGAAGCGACGGGCGACGGCGGGGACATTACGCGCATTGCAGTCCAAGTCTGCAGGGGCAGTTTACGATACGAATGATGTTCTAGACTAGCCCAGTCAAGTCCCATGGTTCAGGGGTCACTGCGCAATTGACGACGAACTGACGATTCTTGCCTCGATCCTGCATGAATCCTTTGATGAGTCGTATTTCATTTACATACGAGTGTCACAAGTGAATTCTAGATACAGTATACACACAATCAAACCGTTGAACTTGACAAAAGGTTTGCGCCGTTGTCAAGAATGGATGATCCCCTCCATAATCTAACGTAGATGGCACGTCCATTCTTGCCGTAGTGGAGGAGCCGAAGCACGCTCGTTCCAGGTTGATCGCTCCCACAATCCAGTTTTCTGCCCGCATTGTTCACCAGCCTCGTCAACGACTCTCTTCCTGTTATGATGATCTCTCCTCAACTATTTTGATCGCCTCAAAAGCCGCGTCTGGTGTTGCGCAACCCTCAAAGTCAATCGCATGTCGTCGACTGCCATGTTGAAATGCCAAGGCGCTTATCGGCACCTTGAACCGATTCGCGACCCAGGGTCTGGTATGCCAAGTGCCCAGAACCTGTCCCGTCTGTAGCGTTCGCGTGGTCTCCCGTCTCGGCGCCGAGAGTAAACACCACGTGATTCGTAATGTAAACAACAGAATCTGACGATTGCTTCACTAACAAAATTGATGAACTTGATATAAACAACCAACATCCCGGTATAAGTAACGCTCGACCCATGAACTACCCCATCTTCTCCATTTACTTTATCTTAATGTGATCAAATTGGTGGGGTATTAGACCGAACCAACTGCTCTCATGGAAAATCCCCCAGGATTTTGTATGATGGACCCAGTATTCATTCAACTTCGCAAAGCGTAGCGATCGACTTTGACAATTGTATTCGGACCGAGTTGGAATGCTGACTGGATTGGGATCAAGAGCCCAAAGCTCCACTGATCCTCTGGATTCTTGAGAGATGCGATAAATAACATCGCATGCAAATGACTACGATGTTGGAACCCCTCTCGGCTGGGTCATTGAGGACCGAGCGACTATATTCCCACTGTCTTCTATTCGCGAATAACAGTTTGAATGTAGTCCAGTAACTACATGTCCAAGATAAGATAAGTTGATCAGCGCATAGTGATGCAAGGACCACTCGGGCTGCCGGACTCCGTACAGGTCTACGGCGGACAATTTCTAGCCAGAGGAATAGTCCCATTCGGCAAGATGTCTTCCAGGGCCCAGGCCAGATGTAGTGCTTGTAAGTTAATGAGCTGGCTGTCAATTGACAATGAATTGAAACAGTGTGAACGAATCCATATGGCATTGGCTTCCGGGTAGCTGTCTGTCTGTACATGATTGCCATAACACACACATAACCTTGCCTCGAATATATACTGGCATGTGATTTTGTCTATAGGTGAAGGAGAGGCTGTTGGCGTATCCGGTGGCGCTGATGATGATACAGAGAGACGCTTACATGTCATGAACGCCCTGGCTGACCCTCGAGGGGTTTCTGTTGCCATTGTTTGCATTGTCCAAGCCTGCTCAAAGGGTCCTTGACTAAACTCCAGCTGAAACTTTCGCAGGCGCGGGAAGTCAAGAAAGATTACATGACCAAGATGCTGTGTTCTATTTAACGGTCGAATGCAAAGCGTATACGGCAGGGCATTGCTACAAAGAGCAGGGCGCTTAAGGGCATTTCGGGGACACATAGTCGGCTGGAAATGTGAAGTCTGGAAGGCTCGTAGAGGTAGTTACAAGTCAATTGAAGCGATGAGACTTGCTATTTTGGCTTTGCTATCACGAATCGGTGAGTACGCAACCTCAATGTGATTAATCCATCATCCAGCAGGTTCCATTTTCCTTACGCGGACAAATGCTGACAATCCATTCATTATTCGGTCGAAATCTAGACAAATTACAAGGCCCACAAGGAAGACCAATTGTGTCCATTTACCATTCCACCATTCCAACGGCTATCGTCTTCACGCGAGACTGTTGGCATGCGTGTAATTCAGAGGAGTGGAACCGTTCATGCCGTTGAAGAAGTAAATCCGCGCTAGAGCCGATGATAGCTCAGGAACAAGCTCGGGTCGGCGACACTTTAACCCATCTCGACCTCTCAACCAATCAAAAGCTGGACCCTGACAACGCCAGCGTCAGGGGACGGTTTTAGTTACAGTAAGCTGTCCTTTCTGATTGCGGCTGCTGAGCGCAACGAAGCGACCAACATTTACATTCCCACTTTCGTTCTTCACCAAGACTTTGTGGTCGACGAATTTGCTTCAAGACCACTGAAACCAATCCCAATCGGTTTCCATTCTCTTCTTTTCGAAAAAGGCATGCGGCAATAAGAAACGTCCTTTTGCGCATTTGGTGTCGATCTCGACTTTTAGTTTGCGACGACTTTCGCGACTTTCGAACGCGGCCCCACGATATCGAATCGGTTTTTATTGTATATATTCGAGCTAGCGGGACTAGAAATACTTTGCAACAATGATGAACGGCATGGAAAAGTCGGACTTTGATGAGGACAAGTTTGGTCCTAAGGAGGGCGGAAACCTGGTAGCTGCTTTTGATGCGTTCCGTATGTATCTACTTGCTGCTCGTGTATGCGCGCGCTAACCCTTGACAGCCAAGTCAAAACCGCAATACATTCAACGAACATCCGGAGGTGGAAAATGGACTGTCGCCGTGTCCATCATCTCACTCATCCTTATCTGGGGTGAGCTTGGCCGCTGGTGGCGTGGCGCTGAGTCTCATAACTTCGAAGTCGAGGCTGGCGTTTCGCGAGAAATGCAGATCAACTTGGATATCGTGGTTAAGATGAACTGCGATGATCTCCATGTTAACGTCCAGGATGCTTCTGGAGACCGAATCATGGCGGCCAAGAAGCTGCGTTTCGACAAGACTCTTTGGGGACAGTGGGCCGACAACAAGGGCGTTCACAAGCTTGGGCGGGACGCTCAAGGTCGAGTTGTAACTGGTCAAGGATACAACGAGCCCAAGTATGATTATGAGGAAGAGGGTTTCGGCGAGGAGCACGTTCACGATATTGTTGCGCTTGGAAAGAAGAGGGCTAAGTGGGCGAAGACACCTCGATTCAGGGGCAACGCCGACAGCTGCCGTATCTATGGAAGTTTGGACTTGAACAAGGTGCAGGGTGATTTCCATATCACTGCTCGCGGTCACGGTTACATGGGCCATGGCGAGCATCTTGACCACAGCAGTAAGTTCACTTGGTGAATATTCCATATCGCATGCTGACCAGTCACAGAATTCAACTTTTCGCACATCGTCTCAGAGCTTTCTTACGGTCCCTTCTACCCCTCGCTCGTCAACCCTCTCGATGGCACAGTCAACACGGCCGAAACCAACTTCCACAAGTTCCAGTACTACCTCTCTGTCGTTCCCACCGTCTACAGCGTTAACTCCAAGTCCATCCTCACCAACCAGTACGCCGTGACCGAGCAGAGCAAGGCCGTGGACGAGCGATGGATTCCCGGAATTTTCGTCAAGTACGATATCGAGCCCATCCTGCTGACAGTTCACGAAAGCCGCGACGGCATCATCAGCCTGTTGGTCAAGATCATCAACATCATCAGCGGTGTTCTCGTCGCTGGACACTGGGGCTTCACGATTAGCGACTGGATCCACGAAGTTATTGGTCGCCGAAGACGCAGCAACGGTGGAACTGGTTTCCTGGGAACCAAGGAGGGTTATGATCAGTGAGTATTCGGCGAGAATATACAATGCATGTAGCATAGGCACTGCTAGAGAGTTGACCAGAAGGAGTTATGTCTCGGGGTCTCGATCACTGGTGATACTACGGAGTTTAGGTTAAAACATGGGAATTTGTTTTTAGCATAAGACAATTGAAAACCAATATTGGTGCAACGTCTGACTGACATGTGCTTCAATGCTGTTGAGTTACTGGTTCTCAGAACATACACTACCCTGGACTCAAGCTGTACTTAGCTACGTCTCGACCACAACTAGACCGTGCAACTACAATTTTGATCCGAGGCTGATTTCTTTTAAAAGCAAAACGCCTCGCCGATGAACAAAGAACACATTTCTTTCTTTGTTGAGGCAACGTACTTCGCCCGACTTCATAGCATAGTCGCTTAAGAGCGGCACCAAACCAACATGGGAAAAGCCACGAATATGGAACATTCCAGTCATGAGAACAGAATGGCACTATAGAAAAGCCCATCAGCCGGGGGCGTCTTCCAGAACCGGGGCGGTATAAGGCTGCGGACGGAGCTTCTCGTCAGCAATCAGCATCTGATGATCCACATGGACAAAGAAGATCTTGTGACTCAGGCCCGAGGTATGTGTAATCAATTGACCTTGGACAATGACTCTTGATATGAGTAATTATTTCTAGTCTTTGATGATTCCTTGAGTTTCTTTTACGGGTGAATGAGATGAGGCGAGTGACTCTGACTCCGCTGAGAAAATAAGAATCAAGATTGACAGATGTTCGTTGTTAATCGACGCAAGGGTTCAAGTGGGGTTTTCCATTTTCCATTAAAAGAGCAAGCCTATGACGACACTTTTGAGTAGTTTAGTGGGGTTGGATCGAGGTTGATGCTTGTAAATACTGACAAGCAGTCAACGAAGATCCACGGTTCGGCACGACGAAGGGAAAGCTTCGTCGCCTCATTTTTCTTCTCTTCTTTCTTCTTTGAGTTTGTTCTAGTCACAGCGAAAGAATAAATCGCCCCGTTGATGAAGAAGAGATCGGCCACATAACAAGGTTGTGTGGTTGTGGACTCTTTTAGATCCCGAGATGGAGGGAGGGGAAAGGAACTAGGCAGACTCGTGTGATTTGGTCTTTGTCTCTTGACTTTCAAGTTTGGTTTGCTGAGACACTTTCAGGCCTCAAGATGCGGTCTGGAGTTTGTTTCTTTATTTGACTCGAGGCGGGCGTTGACATGAACGGTTTTGGTGTTACGTGCCGTTTGGAAGGACAAAGAGAGTGGACCGGTTTGTGCTTGTTCGGCAATTAAATACTGGTTTTGTCAATGCGTTATTATGAGGCTCTGTGCCCAACCTGACAGTGATACCCATGATTAAACTCGATACCTATCCATGGTTTGTGGACCAGTTGTATATTGGGCTTTAAATGATCCTGGACGCACAGCATGGACTCGATATTCCAAGAAATAAACGATGTAGCCTGAAGCAGAAATCGATTCTTGTCCCGAGATGCAATGCAGAATGTTCGTTCCAGGTTGCAGCGGGATAGTTATGGTTCATCCCAAAAACTCGGCTTGATTGGGTCTGGTACTCAAACGCCCAGCATCAGCCGGGCAGAACAAGAGACCTTCTGCCACCCATCTCGACAGTCTATCCAATCCCGTGCCATGCTCTACTGCACCAGCAGCATCATCTTCCATCATAGCCACGGCAGGCTTTCTCCTAGGCCATCTCGTACCCCTGCCCTGCTCCAACTGAAGTTTAAGGGCTCCACGCACACTGCACTCTGGCTGGGCATTAATTGATTCACTGGCCTAAGCACTGCACTGACTGGGACCAGCCATTGCATTCGGTTCTGGCATCCTTGCCCAGCCTGCCAATACCACTGACCAGCGCCAGCATTAGCACCAGCACAAGCCCGGTTCTGCCAGTTCCTTCTTGCTCGATTCTCTTCCGTCATAGCTCATCTTGATTTCCCAGCTTTCTCTCCCCTCCAAACCAAACCAAACCACACCACACTCACTCTCATTCATTCCTCCCTCTTACATACAAACCTCCCATAGATTTCGCTGTTGGTTTCTTGTTGGGCGTTTTCTACTGATCCTCTGGATTTTCGCACCTTTCGAACCGATTCCCTTCATTTAACATTACAGCAAGCTAGCACAGCCTTATACAACCCCTGCAACACCCCGCGATGGGTGACGTCTACAGAGACTCTCGCGTCTATCGCGAATGGGAGCGGGACGACCGTGGCTCCTCAGACGATGAGCGTTATCGCAAAACTACAATCCGACGATACAAAGTCACACCTAGCAATTACGGAGGATCTTCCGAGTACGACGATGGACGATCCCACGCTTCCCGCTATGGCCGTGGCCCCGCCGATTTTGGAGAACAGGACCGACGCTCTCAGGCCCCAGGTCGCCCTCACTCTGCATTTGGAGGCGCTCCTTCGCAAGCCAGCTTTCACGAGGACCGTGGCCGAGATACAGCTCCTCGATCTTTCATTTACGAGAAGGAATACGAGCGAGATACTTATGGAGGGCCACCAGCTCCCCCGCCCATGCCGATGCCTGCGCCTTCTCAAGTAGGCGGAAATCGCGCGCCGGTTTACGCAGAGACCAAGGAAGTTGAGCGTGATTGGGAACGACGATCTCGCTTTGATGCTTTGTTCGATGATGATGTCAAGGTTGAGAACCAAATGGTCAAGACCGAGCGCCGAGACAACGGCGATTACCGTGTCGAAAGGCGAGTCGAGGAGCACATTGACGACACTCACGGCTGCGATGTTGAGCGAATCCGCAAGGAAACAGAGTACTACACACCTTACGATCCCCCGCCTGCGCCAGCTCCCGTCATCATTCGACAGCGCGCGCCTGAACCACAGAAAATCATTGTTCAAGAAGCGCCTGCTCCACAACCTCTTATTATTTCTCCTCGCACGCAACAGCAGCCCGGTGTGGTTGTTATCCGAGAGAAAGAACCTGCCCCACAGCAAGTTGTTGTCCGAAGAGAGCATCGACACCATGAGCACCGACACGAGCACCGCCCACGACCCCAGGATGAGGAGTACTATTACCGTCATGAACACTGGGACTCCCGTGGAGATCGTCGATACGCGGTTGAGAAATACGACCGTCGAGGAGGTCGTGATCATGGCCATTACAGCGATGATGAAGATTATTACATGCGACGCAAAGTCGTTCGTCGTCGTGAGAGCAGCGAAGACTCCCACCACAAGCGACATCTGGCAGAAGGTGCTCTTGCTGGTGCTGGTATAACAGCTCTTCTTAACGGCCGCCGCGATAGCTACGGCGAGTTGCCTGAAAACCGTGGTCGCAAGGTCATTGCTGGAGCTGCCCTCGGAGCTCTCGGAACTGAAGCATTGCGCAGAGCGAAGAGTGCTTACGGCGATCGCTGGCACGATGACGAGTCCCCTGATCGTTCTTCTCGTCTCAAGCAGGGTCTTGGAATCGCCGCTGTAGCTCTAGCTGCTGCCGGAGCCGCCAAGTACTACCAGTCCAATAAGATTGAAAAGGAGGAGGCGATCCGGGGCAGAAGCCGTGGTCGTCGTGGTTATCACTCTGATGATTACTCGCGCTCTCGTTCGCGCTCCATCATTCGAAGAACCACAACCACGACCAAGAGCACCAGCCGAGGTAACAGCCGCCGTCGCAGTTTGTCGACCGCTGCTAAGGCCGCTTTGGGAACTGTTGCTGCTGCAGGTGTTGCAAAGCATTTGCGCGACAGGTCCAAGTCTCGAGGTCGCAGCAGCAGTAGGTCAAGCAGCTCGCGTAGTCGCAGTCGCAGTCGCAGTCGAAGCCGATCAGGGTCCCGCAGCAAGTCCAAACTTCGCCGCGGCGCTGAGATCGCGGGTGCGGCTGTAGCAGCAAAGGCAGCGCATCACGTTTGGAAGAAGCGCAAGGACAAGAAGGAGGACGGCAGTGACTATAGCAGCGACGATGAGTACTACCGACGAGGCCCATCCAGGAGCCGAAGCCGGAGCAGGTCCAAAGCCAGACCCATTCGTTCAGAGCGCGGGACTGATCCTGAGCTAGGCCCCGCAGTTGAATACGGTAACGATCCCCTCGCGCCCGCCGCCTTAACATCGCGAGGCTACGAATCAGAAGCAGAGGCAAGGCGTAGACGATCCAGACGTGGCCGTAGCCGCTCTGTGTCGTCTAACGGCTCCGACCGTGAACGTAAACGCAGCAGAAGCCGACTTGGAGCCGCAGCAGCCGCAGGAGCTGCTGCTCTTGGTATCAAAGAATACAAGGAGAGGAAGGATAGGGAAAAGAGAGAGCAGCGCTCGAGGGAACGCCGACTTGAACTAGAAAGGGAACGTGAACGAGAAGATGAGCGAGACCGTCGTGGTCGAGCTACCAGATCTCCTTCACGAACCCGATCTCGAAGTCGTTCAAGGAAACGTGAGTAGATCTTGCGTGACCAAAATTGTGTTGACTGACCACTTTTGAGCAGGCTTTGATGACTATGATGACCGCCGCCCACGCTCACCACCCATGGCATCTGGTGGTGCCGGTTTCCCACCTTATCCGATGGATCCTACTCCCCCACCTGGAGCTCCTTATGCCAACATTCCGGATAACAATCGTGAATATCAACCATATGTTCCTCAAGATTACACCGGCTATCCTCCTCCGCCTCCTGGACCCCCTCGCGGGCTGTCAACTGGACCTCCGCCGCCAGGACCTCCTGGACCACCACCTCCACCTGGACCTCCAGGACCTCCACCGGCCGGTGGCCCAAGGCCGCCTGACAATGTGAGTAATCCTGTCCACAACCTAGGCTCAAGAAGCCTAGATGAGGGTGCGTCCGACCGTACTGGAAGGCTTGGTGGATCATTTCATGAAGTTAATACTGACTCTGGAATAGTACTAGATTCGTCCGATGACGAGCATCCAGCCAAATCGGTGAACTTTGGCCCTCTGTCGCCCAAGAGCTCTATGACAATGAAGCGACATCGTGCTGAAGCAAAGGCCAAAGAGGAGAAGGAGAGACAAGAGCAAGAAGCCCATGATATGCTCCAGGGGCTTGTTATATCTGATAAGCCACGTTCGAAGCCGCGTGATGATTGGCAATCCTTGTCAGATGATGAGTCTTATTTTAGCCGAAGACGACGACATCGAGGTGACGATTCTAGCTCTGATGAAGCCGTCGAAGTCTTACCTGATCGATTTGACAAGTACGGCAAACCATTAGACAAACGATCCCGCAGCCGCGGCTGGACAACTAGAAGCGGTGAATTTGAACGCAAGCCCAAGCATAAAGACGACTGGGACGTCAAGGGCGCATGGCAGGTTGGAGGAACCGACAGTGAAGCTGTGGAACAAATCGTTCGTGGTGTTACTGGGGCACTCGAAGGCAAAGGTGGATGGCTCGGTATTCTTGGAAATGTTCTTGGCGGACTGCACCAGCCGGAGGAACGAGAAGCTATTGCTGATGGACATCATGAAGGAAGAAGGCACCGAAGGAGGCATCGGGATTAATGACGTGATGATTGTGCTTTTGAAACGATTTCCTTGGTTGGATATGAGATAATGGCTGGATTTTACTTGGACTTATGATACGATGTTATGACTATTTATACATTACGGCCTATATAGAGAAACACGGTTGATGTCTATTTATAACGCTTTTTACTGTTCTATAATTGTATGTGTCGTGTTCTGATGATATTTAACATCTGAATGGAGATTTTCTTTGTTCCAGTGTCATATTAATTAGACCCGTATACCATCTGATTGCTCATGGGAATGGTACCAATGGAGCTATAGCATTAATAATAAGGCTTTCATGGTAATTTGTATCTGTATTATCTCACCCCGCTAATAAGCGATTGGTGTAAACTCAATGTAGTGCAAGTCATCAAGCCGCTCGAGCAGCATCAGAATCAAGCTCGCATACGCAGCTATAAGATGAAGCGTTCAGCACACCCCGGCATTTGCCACAGAGTATAAGGTGCTCGTCTGTTTGGTAGTCTGTGTCTTTGACAGTGATGAGATCTGAGCGGGGGACTTCTACCACATCGTGAGTGGATGAGTTGGGTGTAGTGGTAGAAGGGGTAGTAGCAGAAGAGGTATTATTGCTTGAGGGTGTCCTTGTGTTCAAGGATCTGTCTGGTAGAGTTGTTGTACTAGACATTATGTACGTTGTTTTTTGGTCTTTTCTTTTTCCTAGCAGAAAATGAGTGACGATTATTAGTTAAGGAGAGAATAGAGAAAAAAAGGAAGGAAAGGAAGGAAAGAAATACAAATTCATCGGATCATGAGTTTAATTGTTTATATAGTAGTTATCTTGTTAGTCGAGGCTATGCTTATCTGGTGTTTCTTCAGCAATCTTTGCATTTCGCAACTATTGGATATAATTGTAGAAGTTTCGGTTCATAAGTACTGTTGAAGGGCGATCAAAAAGATATATACTGATAGTAGTCTCTTGTTTATTATTCTTGGAGAGTTCTGGTAGTTTCGATGTGGGTCTTGAAGCAACAAATCAGTGGGCATATTGATATCACAGTGACGAGGATAGTGTTGTATACTGGGAAGCTCGTTATCATATAGCAAACTTAACAGTATCTAGTATATTTGAAGCATGCAATTGGTATCCTTTCTATACTGTATTTATAAGCCAAGGAAAATTCCACTCAACTCCGCCTATCTTTCAATCATAACTCATCGTGAGCAGGCTTCTCTGGCTCTGGTCGTCCACTATCCTTGTGCAGATCAACGCCGTTCTTAAGACGCCACTTCTCCCAGAGCTCCCAGAATTCACTCTCCATGTTGGTGTCCATCTGGTCGGGCAGGACAACGTTATATTCGACGTACAGGTTTCCGAACTCGGTCTTGTGGTAAACGCTGTCGCCGTCTTCGTGCCAGATGGGCATACCTTCGCCGACGACTGTTTCAACGTGGCCGTGCTGGATGACTTGGCCACGGGGGCGACCTAGACGAACGACGTGCTTGTCGAGATGAGTAAGGTTGCGAGACCATCCGCCCATCCAGGCCTCGCGGAGAGAAAGAACTTCGGTCCAGTAGAGATCATCGCCCTTGCGTCGGAAGAATGCACCGTCGACCTTATCGGGGTTGTTTTCATATGAGGGTTCCTTTTCAGACAATGTGACCAGCAAATCACCGGGAACCCAGTCAGGGCTCTCATCGGCTTCGTTCTCGTAGACAATGCGGGAGTCACGAGCAGCTCCGCGCGCAATGTTAAGCTGGACAGGAGTGGACTTCTTCTCGACCCGTTCACCATGGCACACCTTACACTTGTGCTTGATGTTTTTGCCCCGACCACCACAGGCTTCGCATCGTTGCTGGAACTGCTGGAACATACCGGGGGCGAGCTGTCGCTTCATAAGACGGACACCGTGACCGCCACAGTGTTCGCAAGTATCGACTTGACCATCTGCACTACCGGTACCCTCGCATGTTTCACAGATGTGTTGCTTGTTCCAGGAGAATTCGGTAGTGGCGCCGTTGTAAAAGTCGCGGAGTGTAATTTCGACACGGACTTCGACATTGTGACCTCGGGGTTCGCTAGATCCTCGTCCGAAGTGACCGTGACCACCAAAGAAACGGCTGAACAGATCAAAAGGATCATGACCACCACCACCTCCACCTCCTTGACGGCGCTGTTGAACACCTTCGTGGCCGTGTCTGTCGTAGACCTTGCGCATTTCCTCGTCGCTCAAGACATCGTAGGCTTCGGAGACTTCCACAAATTTATCGTGGGCAGTGTTGTCGCCACTAGGAAAGGTCAGTATGGAGTCGAGTAAACGAGCGATGGAGGGGCATACGGATTCTTGTCTGGGTGGAACTTCTTTGAGAGTTGTCGATATGCTTGTTTCAACTCTTTGTTTGTAGCTTGTTTTTTCACACCAAGGATCTGCGAGTCTTAGTCAAGAACGGTTGAACTGCGTCGAAGTAAATTTACCTTGTAGTAGTCCTCGGCGCATACAGCTAGCTGGACCAGAGCTAGAAGGACCAAGAAGGCCGCTGCACGGAATAACATTGTGCGTCTATTGTCGCAAAATGTTAAAGTTGAGAAATGACTATATAAATCAAAGAAATTGAAGCATTGACTTGAAAAGACAAGAACTAAAAAAGTGTGCTTGGGAGAAAAGAAGGGAAGGAGTTGACTCGACTTCGAGGTTACAAAGAAACTCGCCTTAACCTGCGAAACACCAGCGTGTTATCAATGCTTGTCTGCTACACTTTTTAGGAAACAATGGCACGCCTATCGGTGGACCCCTGCATGTGTCATTGTTCTTATCGGGAGGGTTTGATTGGTTTGGCTTCCCCGGATTATCCTTTCTCCAATTTGTGCAGGACGTCCAGTTAAGCTTGCCTGTCGCATCTAAGCTTTCTTTTGCCTGGGGTTGCCTATTCACCTTCCTTCCCATTCGTTCTCCGTGCTCGATCAATTCTTTCTCCAGCAGCTCGCTCTTTACCAGAATGAGTAAAAAGTACGCTTTCCTTCCCATGGAGGAGGATGAGGTGGGCCCTCAGAAGGTCACCAAGGAGAAGAAATCCAGACATAGACATCGCGACCGAGACCGCGACGATAAATCATCTTCCCGACACTCAAAACCCCGCCGCGATCGCAGTCGCTCCCGCTCCAAATCTCCAGGTCGAGGATCTTCATCACGTCATAGCCGACCCAAGCAATACCGACGACATGACGACAAGGCCGACTTCGATGATCGCTGGGGCGACGAGGAGCCACCATCTGACGAACCCGAGGAAGAAGAGGACGAGCGCGAGTTTGAAGAGTCAGCACGCAAACGAGTCAAAATGAACCACGATGAACCGAAGGATGCAGACCTATCTGATGGCGCGAAAGAGGAAGCGGAGCGCAGAAAAGACATTGAAGAGCGCGAAGCTTTCGCAAAGCGCTTAAGAGAAAAGGACAGCAAGAAATCGAAGAGCGACGATAGAGATGGAGAGTCCTCATCGAGGAGGAAGCTCGCCGAAGACGCTGCGGCGCGAAACCAAGCACTACCCGACATTCGAGAACGATCGCGACAGGAATACCTGAAGAAACGAGAAGCTGAACGTCTGGCCCTTCTTAGGAAACAGGTCGCCGAGGAAACTGCTGAGCTTAATAGTGGCGTGAAGTTGACCAAGGACGAGAAGGCAGAATTTGCTAAGAATAGAGAGGTTTTGCGATTGGCCGAGGAACGACTTAGGGTTGATGATCACAGAGATGGATACTACATGCCGGAGGATTACATCACCGAGAAGGGCAAACTCGACCGAAAGAAAAAGGAAGATGCACTCTACAAGCGATATGTCGAGAAAGACGAGTTTGGACAGGAGAAATTCGTCACTGAGCATGAGGAATGGGAACGAGAGCAAGCTTCAAAGGCCAAGGCGCAGATTCAGCGCGGTGAACTGGAGAACGATGGTTACGACTATGTCATGGACGACCAGTATATCCAGTGGAATCTGGATTCACGGTTACCCGGCGACGATCAAAAGTTGACCAAAGAACAACAATTCCTCAATGCGCAGATCGATGCAGCCGAGAAGAAGGCCCTGTCGATCCAGGAAACGAGAAAAAGTCTGCCAATTTACCAATACCGAGACGAGTTCCTTGCCGCGTTGGAAAAGTTTCAGGTTCTCGTTATTGTCGGAGAGACTGGTAGTGGAAAGACTACTCAGCTACCGCAATATCTCCACGAGGCTGGTTACACCAAGAACGGCATGAAAGTCGGATGTACCCAACCTCGACGTGTTGCAGCCATGAGTGTAGCAGCTCGTGTGGCTGAGGAAGTCGGCGTCAAGGTCGGCAATGAAGTCGGATACACTATTCGTTTCGAGGACTGTACTAGCGACAAGACGATCTTGAAGTACATGACTGATGGAATGTTGCTACGAGAATTCATGACGGAACCCGATCTGGCAGGATATTCAGCACTGATGATCGACGAGGCCCACGAACGTACTGTCCATACCGATATTCTGTTGGCTTTGATCAAGGATCTTTCCCGAGAACGACCTGATTTGAAGCTATTGATTTCTTCAGCTACCATGAACGCTGAGAAATTTGCTCAGTACTTTGACGACGCTCCTATTTTCAACATTCCCGGTCGACGATATCCTGTCGATATTTACTACACCCCTGCTCCTGAAGCGAATTACCTGGCTGCAGCTATCACGACGGTTTTCCAGATCCATACTACCCAACCCAAGGGTGATATCTTGATCTTCTTGACGGGTCAAGATGAGATTGAAGCGGCCGAGCTCGAAATTGCAGAAACAGCAAAGAAGCTTGGCAGTCGTGTCAAGGAATTGGTTATTTGTCCTATTTACGCCAATTTGCCGTCCGAGTTGCAGTCCAAGATTTTTGAGCCTACGCCAGACGGTGCTCGCAAGGTCGTGTTGGCCACCAATATCGCTGAAACGAGTTTGACCATTGATGGCATTGTTTATGTCATTGATCCAGGCTATGTCAAGGAGAATGTCTACAACCCTGCGACAGGCATGTCGAACTTGGTCGTTGTTCCTTGTTCGCGAGCCTCTGCCAACCAGCGAAGTGGTCGTGCCGGTCGTGTCGGACCTGGAAAGTGTTTCCGACTGTACACTAAGTTTGCTTATATGAACGAGATGGACGAGTCGACTACGCCAGAGATCCAAAGAACAAATTTGAACGGTGTTGTGCTTCAGTTGAAGTCTCTTGGTATCAATGAACTGCTCGACTTCGAATTCATGGATCCTCCACCCACAGAAGCTCTTATTGGTGCACTGAATCAATTGTTTGCTCTCCAAGCGTTGAATCATCGTGGAGAGTTGACCAAGCTCGGTCGACAAATGGGTGAATTCCCTACGGATCCTATGCTTGCAAAGGCTGTCCTCGCTGCGGATAAGGAAGGATGTGTTGAAGAAGTTCTATCTATTGTATCCATGCTTGGTGAAGCTTCTGCTCTCTTCTTCCGACCCAAGGATAAGAAGATTCACGCTGACAGTGCCCGAAACCGATTTACTGTCAAGGACGGCGGTGATCATTGCACCCTCCTCAACGTGTGGAACCAATGGGTCGACAGTGACTTCTCGCCAGTTTGGGCCAAGGAGAACTTCCTACAGCAACGTTCTCTCACCCGTGCCCGCGACGTCCGCGACCAACTTGCAAAACTCTGCGAACGTGTTGAAGTCGCACCCTCCACATGCGGCGCCACCAACCTGCGTCCCATCAAGCGCGCCATCACAGCAGGTTTCTTCCCCAACGCGGCACGACTGATGAAGAGCGGCGACAGCTACAGAACTGTCAAGAACAACACGACAGTGTGGATCCACCCTAGCAGTGTGTTGATGGCTATCGATCCACCGGAGAAGATGGTGGTTTACTTTGAGCTTGTACAGACGACGAAGGAGTATATGCGCAGTGTTATGCCGATTGAACCAAGGTGGTTGTCAGAGTTGGCGCCACATTTTCATAAAAAGAAGGATGTTGAGGAGATGGAGGAGAAGAAAATGCCTAAACAGAGGTCGTAATGATATAGATTTAACGCCTGCGTATTTAATACAACAAGTTACATACAAACTTCTTATTCCCACCACGGTGCCTTTGTCTCTGGTTCTTCTTCCGCATCTTTATCAGGGATCCATTCATACAGAATGTCTGTTCTCATGGTGTACTTGATTCCCTTTTTCACTAATGCTCCTTCGTGGAAGAGTCCTTTGTGCTGGAAGATGAGGACGCTGCCGGCCTTGGGGTTTACATCGACTCTGTTCTTGCCCATTCTGTCGAGAAACGATGTTGCGCCGCCATGAAGCTCTGATGTGGGATCATTCTCGACAGAGTCATTGAGGTAAAGATGCACCGTATAAAACGTCTGGAATTCTTTCCCGCGACCTTCAGTGTAGTAGTAAGCACCATCGCAGTGAGCTAGAACTTGTTAGCAACATAAATTATGCAGGGTAGCAGATGGGTGTCAGAAGAATTGTACTCCAAGGCTTAGGCTACTAAAATAAAGTAACCTAAAGGATAGCCTAGTTTGTCATAAGATGACCAAGTTATTTTGTCTTATGCTCCCAGCGGTCAATTCTTCTGACACCCTGAGGGGGTAGTTACTCACGCTTGAAGAACTGCCCAGGCGAATACTTTAGGAATCGCATCCTATCGTTCAACCGACTGAACACCCATTTCCCACCTTTCATCCAAGGCTCTTGTGGCACAACAGCCAAAAAATCTTCCAAACCATCTGCTTGAAGACATCGTTCCCAAAGCCGATCGACGATGGTTTGCTGATCCCAGATTATACGATCACTCTCACGATATCCCGGCGCACGGCTCTCAAAACCGTTTCCACCACTTACCAAAGCCGGCTGCCACGCTTCATCACCGTCCACGGACTGCTCAGCTAGAGAGAGGAGTTCTTTGCATTCTTCGGGCGAGAGGACGTTGTCTAGAACGATAGCGGTGTGGCCATCATATTGCGGAAGAGGAGAATCTGCAAAATCGATGGGTGTAGTTTCTATAGGCGTTGTTGAAGGGGACGTAAGAAAAGAATCCGGGATAGGGTTATCTTTGGATTTGTAGGTTACTTTTTGAGGAACTGGGTATTTGGATGTTTTGGGAGGCATGATGTTGAAGGAGGGTTTGGTGAGGCCGAGTTTGGAAGTGATGTTGGAGAACATTTTATAAGCGATAAGTAGTGTCATTCAGAATAAAACAAATAGACATTCCCTATTCAGAGATTCGAATTCTGATGCCTAGAGACTGGGATTATATACGAAAGAATGGAGATTTATGGGTTATTAGGACAGATATTGGTTCTTTTATTCTTGTTGTTGCTGCCTTGGAGGGAGGATGGTGGCTCGTGGCTCATTCTCCACACAGCCACCACAAGTCCTACGCCTAGGCTTTATGGTGAGCGCAAGGTAAATCAGAGCAGTGACATTACCCATGTTAGTTGAATCATATTGGATATGTTTTGATGGTCAAGTTGGTAGTTTGGCTGCCTTGGAGGAATTGGTGGGACTTTGATGCTTTAGCCTGTCTCCAGGGTATCAGAAGAATTGGTCGCCAATGGTAAGAGACAAAATAACCTTCAGTTTATGCGAGTTTAGAGTATCATTTAGACTATTTTATATCCTTCAAGAAGCATGAATCAGAATATATATTGCCTGCCTCAGATGTATCGTGGAAAAGGACAGTGGCTGTGCTGAATATGTGGCGGATATCTGGCATTGAGCTAAAGTATGTCGGGCGAACTGTCATTGAGAGCTGAAAGACGTCGGTATTTTTTAAACACCAAGAATGCCTTACGAATAGGAATTGAGTATTGCAATCGGATTAGTGAGAATTATTCAAGTTTATTCACTTATGCGATAGGTGAAAGCATAATGTCTATATCCCGTGATAGTCTTCTGGTGAGGTCCTTCACGACGTTTTGAGGCTGATGAGTCCTAGCCACTTGGCTAAGAACCAATATGAGTAGACAAATAAAAGAATACCACATCTTCTTTTAAAGCTGCCTTATTAGTAAATAGGGTTATTTGGTTTGGGGAACTGTATTTGGCTTCCCAAGGTTCTCAGGTGATTGATTTCGTGCGTACCTATGTATGGATAGTTGCTTTGAGAGTTCCAACCAAACGCATGTAAGTTGATGGGAGATGGACAATAGAAACCTTCAATGTCCGCCCCGAAGTGTTAAAGAAAGTCAACAAATGGTATAAAAAAGGACAAGTGTTAGAGTCTTAACATCTAACAAAGACCGTCGTCTTTGCGTGTGGCCACTGCTTCTTTTCTCCCATCTCAATCTCAAGAAATGGTTCTGACCACAACACTCCTCACAACCATTTCTGCACTCATGATCCTACAAGCATTAAGCGGCTTCAGAAAGCGTCGAGTTCTGAAAAGATCTCGAAGCAGCCATTCATCCAGCGCCATGAACTTCCTCAATATGTCAAACACGGTCGCTCTCGACTACGCTCGAAACATCCTCTTCACAAAAGTCGACAAAATCACCGTCGGAGCCGCAATACTGCACAAGAACAAAAGAAGCATTCTAATGCTCAAGCGCGCCGCACACGAAACATACTATCCCAACGTCTTCGAACTACCAGGCGGCAAAGTCGACGGCGGAGAAAAAATACACGACGCCATCGTCCGAGAAGTCAAAGAGGAGACGGGTCTTACTGTTACGAAAGTCATCACTTCATTGGAGCCCTTTACTTATTTTACGGAGAAGACTGTTGATGAGAAGATTATATTGAGGACTACTTTGCAGTTGAGTTACGTTGTGGAGGTGAAGGAGGATGGTGATGGATTTGTTGTTGATTTGGAGGAGCATTCGGAGGGGAGATGGGTTGAGAGTGATGAGGTTGAGGGGCTTGTTATGACGGGGCAGATGAGGAAGATTGTTTTGCAGGCCTTGCAGTGAAAATATGACAGAGTTTGCAGGTGTAATAATGACGGGGATTGGAGGAAGGTATATTCCAACCTTGAAAGCCAACTAAGTAACCTAGCTTAGTTGGCTACAATAATTATACAAGAAACGGGAAATCGGTTGTTTCTATATTTCACTGCGATTTTAACCCTCGGGAGGTTCAACACTATGAAAAAGATACTATTATGTGGGGGGAAGGTGGTTCCCCCGGAGGGATAATTCACTGCAATTTTAACCTCCCTCGAGAGTTTTAATATCATGAAAGAGTTAGCTTGTACTCTGTGTTGTTAAAGCCGCCGCGTAAACGAAAAGTCCTTTCACTGCAAATTTAACCCCCCTCGGGAGGTTCAACACCATTACAAAATCGGCTTGCATATGCACTGGCGAGGAAAATATGCTTGACTACCTTCGGGAGGCCCAACACCAGCAAAGAAAGAGTCAAAGCTCGAATGTGTGCTTGATACCATAGTATCTCGTAAGATATATCACGGGCAGCATAGTATTAGCCGAACTGGGTAAGGGAAGTTTAGACTTAGTTGAATCAGAACGAAGGGAAGAATGTTGGCCTGTGGAGGCGTCAAAAGCGTTATCCATCCTCTTGGATTAGGCAGTAATTACAGGGACATTTTGGTACACCCCCCTCGGGAGGTCCAACACCATGAAAGCACCAGTTTGTATGGCCAATGTACACTCGCAAGGACAAAAGTTGGGTTGAGGGTCACATCTTCACTGCAATCTTAACCCCCCTCGAGAGGTCCAACACCAGAAATATTCAGCCCTGTGATGTCTCGGGCACTGCAGTTTTAACTCCCGTTGCAAAGCCCATTACCATCAAAGGAAGAATTAGCTTGCATATGCAGTCACCCATGTAAGGTCCTCCTACTGCACTGCAATTTTAACCCCCCCGGGGGCATCACCATATACCAATATAGATCTTGATGGTGTAGTGTGGGCTCTTGGCGCAAGCTTCTCGAAGAAATCGATAAGCGATAAGCAAAATCGTTGAAGAACCAAGAGCTTGGCAAGGTCTGGTTAAATGCCGACTTGGCGACACTAGACTCGGCCGGCAGAAGTGGGTAGTATTGGATGTCACGATAGCCGTCAATATTTGTAAGCTAATTCAACATCGTAGAATACTCAATTAATAGTCATTGATGTCTTTCTGATTATGAGCCTAGGTGTTGCTTGACTACTGGGTTTATTAAGCTATGCCATGCTATGGAGCCATGGATCGGAATGCCTACATTTGTAAAATCTCTGATGAGGCAAAGATTACCTTACGATATAGATCGGGGAGGTAACCAAATCTGTACAAAAACCGTCGGCAAACCGGGTCCGAGAGGAACGGAGTGGCCAGTCTAAGTGGGCTTGTCGCTATAAAATCTGCACACTCTATATCCTTATATCCGCTGTCTCTCACTTACAGCTTCACAAGAGTAGTCAACCTGATGATGGTGAACGAATGGAGAGAGTTGTAATACATATAATAAATAAACTGAATTGATGATTATCCTCTTTAGTGACTGCAGGATCTAATGCGACGTTACTTCAATTTTAGCGGATCCTTTCGAGGTTGAGACTAGCGACCTTCCCTAGCGGGCAACCAGTTTGTCTGTGTCATGTCACTTCCAGATCTCACTGACATGGGCGAGAATACTACCTTCAATAACAGGTACGTAAGAAATCTTGCAAGTGGATTTGCCTCTGAGCACGCAATATCTCGTGCCTCATTAGCGGATCTATATCAACAGAGTTCAAGATCAACATGTAAGCTCTTGTTCCTCTATTCATTGCGATCTCTTCAACAAAGATCAAGATGGCGTACCGTTCAGAAAAAGATACTCCCGACAATGATGTCGAGGGCTTTCCTCAACGACAAGACAGCGATGCCCCACGAGGTCCTACCCAGTCCGACCTGTTGGCTCGTACCCTCTCTGCGCGCCAGGTCCAAATGATTGCCATTGGCGGCACAATCGGCACAGGATTATTTCTGGGGACGGGAAAGTCTCTTGCTACTGGTGGTCCAGCAGCTATTCTAATTGCGTATGCTATTGTGGGTGGTATTGTTTTTACGACCATGTTGGCTTTGGGAGAGATGGCCGCTTTTATTCCCGTTGCGGGAAGTTTCTGTACTTTTGCAGGGTAAGTCAACTGCTGTTTCTGGTGAATCTTTGACTAATGGGGACAGTCGCTTTGTGGATGATGCTTTTGGATTCGCCCTTACTTGGAATTACTGGTTCAACGATGCTGTTTCCACGGCCGCGGATCTGGTTGCTTTACAGATCATTCTTCAATACTGGACCGACAACTTTCCCGGCTGGGCCCTGAGTCTCATTTTCTGGGTCGTTCTCATCGGCATCAACTTGATCTCTGTTAGAGCATACGGAGAAGTTGAGTATTGGCTCAGTTTGCTCAAAATTATCACAATTGTGGTCTTTATTGTCATGGGCATCGTTGTCAATTGCGGTGGAAATGAGACTGGAGAGTATATCGGTGGAAAGAATTGGCATATCCCTGGTGCGCCTTTTGTAGGTGGCATCGGAGGATTTGCCTCTGTTTTCGTCACGGCTTCATTTGCTTGTAAGTCTACTCAATCTCACTAAGACACAGCGACTAATAATTTCAGACGGTGGAACTGAGAGTATCGCCATCACTGCCGGTGAAACCAAGGACCCTACCAAAAACCTCCCTAAAGTCGTCAAAAACGTCTTCTGGCGAATCATCCTCTTCTACATCCTCTCAATCCTGATTATCGGCCTCAACATCCCCTACAACTACCCCGATCTCGACTCCAAAGAAACCCGCACTTCGCCCTTCACCCTCGTTTTCGAAATGACAGGCGCCAAAGCTGCTGGAAGTGTCATCAACGCTGTTATTCTTACTAGTGTTCTCTCTGCTGGAAACCATGCTCTTTTTGCGGGCGTCAGGTTGATGTACACTCTTGCTCTTGAGGGTCATGCGCCTAAGGTGCTTGGTCGGTTGAACAGAAACCGTGTTCCCTGGGTTGCTGTTCTTGTTACGGGCTTTGTAGCTGGACTTTGCTTTGGGTCTAGTTTCATTGGAGCTGGACAATTGTGGTCTTGGTTGCAAAAGTAAGTCTCCTCACACTTCGGAATAAGATGAGTTACTGACAATTATAGCATCGTCGGTGTATCAAACCAACTAAGCTGGATCTCCATTGGTATCACCTCAATCCGCTTCCGCCAAGCCCTCGAAGTGCAAGGCAAAACACACTTGCTACCCTTCAAGAACTGGACATATCCATACGGACCCTGGATCTGCGTCTTCCTCAACAGCTTTCTGGTTCTCGTCCAAGGATGGAGCTGTTTCAGCCCTACATTCGATGGTGTCAGTTTCGTCAGTTTCTACATTGAGCTGCCTGTGATGCTCATAATGTTTGTGGTCTGGAAGCTCGTTAAGAAGACCAAGATTGTGAAACTGAATGAGATGGACCTTGAGACGGATGTTCATACTGCTGAAGAGAAGGTTATTGAGGAGACGGGGTGGAAGAGTAGAGTTAAGAATATTGTTACTTGGGTGTTTTAGGGGTTGTATGTTGGGTTGGTTAGCGATGATACCATGGTATATAATGATTACTGTTTATATGATAATAACTTGACACTTTGAGAGTCTTGTCAGTGACTTTAATAAGAGCAATGAGCGTGATGCCAATGAGTGGAGTCAATGCTTAAAAGATGGGGAAATGTTCTGTATTAACAAAGAGTAGTCAAATGGTGAGACCTAGTCTCGATAAGAAGTAAAGAAAGATATAAACAGCCAGACACATCACTCCCCATTTCCACCCTCAGCATACTCCTCCGGCACCTCAGGCCACTGATCAACACCATCCTGAATAATCATCATCATACCACCAACCATGTGATTATTAATATGACAATGCAACAACCAAGGTCCAGCATCAGCAGCATGATATCTTACAACAGCCCAACTCGGCTCCGTATCCGCAGGCGTCGAAAGAAAAGCATCTCTCTTCGGCGGGTTAACCAGATTAAACTGATCTGGAATCTCTTTGATTGCTTCTTCCACGGAATTCCATTTGAACAACCCCTTTCCTGCACCTAGGAAGTACATTTTCGATCCGTGCTTGTGGATTGGGTGGGGTGGTTGGGGGAAGAGCGTTGCTACGAAGACGAGGTCTACCCACTGGTTCAACTGTGTTGAGATGGTGACGTTATTTTGTATGTAAGGTTGCGGGTTGAACAGCGTTGGGCGTTGGGCGTCTAACTGTTCGGGCATGAGTTTTGTGTCGTTGAGTGCCCAGAGATAAGAAGCACCCTTGATGGCCATGCTGAGGTTGAAGGTTACGTCTGCGACGGGAGCGGGCGGGCTAGGAGGATAAGGGTGTGCGATGAGTTGGTTGAAGAAGACAACCTCTTTTGAAGCAGGAAGACCGACGAGGTTGATATACGGTTCAACCTCCTCATAAGCGCTGTATCCCTCCACAGAGAGTACCGCATGACCCGTGATGAGCTGCGGAGCACTATTTGAGTTATACCTCATCTTATACTCTCCCGTATTCTTGATCTTGATAAGGATAGAGTATCGATCTCCGTTGGTAACAGGAATAGCTTGGACTTTCTGCGGTTCAATGTATGAGCCGTCCATGGCATAAATCCACATATCATGTCCATCAATGGAGAAAACTCCATTGACAAAATTGACTGCGCCGATAATGTCGAAGGCTACCCATGATTCCCAGGCGCCGTAGTAATTTGAGATTTTGATCTTTTCGATTTGTCCATCTGTTTCTTTGCAGCCGGAGAATGTTCCTGGGAGGAGGGCTGATTCGTTGCCCAGACCTCCTGCGAGAGCATTTAGGGCAGAAGCGGGAAGACAGCTAGAAATAGTCAGCACTGAGATATATGTTGGGGATATGTGGTACTCACGATTTATCAGTAAACTCAGCACCACCAGGGACCATGGTAAGATACGCCTTCTGAATCTCATTCAAATTCTCCGCCACAACATCCTTATCCAAACACTCAACCCTACCCTTACCATTAAAAAGAATAGAATCATAGCACGAATCCTCAATGCCCGCCGCAACGGTCATATCCCACTTATCAGCCGAAGTAAGATGCACAAAATCCGAAATGACAATCGGCTTGACATTCTTCACAGCTTTTGCAATAGCGTGTGTGTCTTCTGAGATTATATGGAAAGGATTAGGCTCATCGTGTCGAGGATGGATGATAATTGCGCCGTAGAGACCGTCTTCTATTTGGCCGCGGAAGTGAGAGTGGTACCAGAAACTTCCGTATTGAGTCGCGGTGAATTTGTATGTGAAGGAGTGGCCTGGTTTGATGGGGTGTTGTGTTACGCCTGGGACGCCATCTGACCAGGGTGTGCCTTTCATTTCCAGACCTATATTCACCATTAGATACATGAGTTCTGTGATATGGAAAGGAGGAGATTACCGTGGTAGTGAATTGTGATTTCCTCGGGAGATTCATTATGCACTTTCACAATGACCTTATCATCTTGATCGATTTCAAGAACGGGACCAGGAGATTGGCCGTTGACAAGGAGCATCTTGCGGGTGAAGCCATCTGGGGCGTAGTCTTGCCATGTTATCTTCAAGTCGAACTTCTTGATGTTTGTAGCTGATACTACGAGGGCTTGGATAAGAAGGGGGAGGAAGAGTAGGGAGAACATCTTGACTGCAACGAGGGAGACTCCTCGATTGGTTAGATATTCTCTTGAGGGCAAAGGTATCTCATCAAGTGGCTACATCATCCTGTATATACATCACTCGGAAACTATTCCCATTCATTCTCCGCAGTATTAACCTTTTTTAACAACACCGCTTACATGCCAGCATTAATTACCACGCCGCATAACCACATTGCTGCCAATGTTGTTGTTCATACTAATCTTGGCCCCAATAAGCCAATGGTATTTCCCAAAGACACCGCAACTTTCGTCCCATCGCCAAGATAGGTGTATCTAATCTCAGCTTGAGGTCAAAGCAAGACGAGTCCTGGTTTTCGTTCGCATAGTCAGCACTAGACTAGGCCTTATATTGGGGGCTGAGTAAAAGAATTGGCAGTGAATGATTGGATGTTTATTTCTTGGCTGAGGTCAGATTAATTGGAGATGAATCTATTCTTTAAGCTAACTATGCCTTGTCGGTCTGCCTATGCTCAATTTACAGCTATTGTTAATGAACCGAGGTACGGTGATATCTAGATTGGGCCAAATATCCTTTGCACATCCAGAAGTAACCTGTTTATGAGAGTAAAGGATCATGTTGATACTTGGCTATTGGTAGGGCTGACATGCCTGCTTAGACACTTATTCTTGGCGGTCAGCTTTACTAGACGATGTTGTCAGATTCTCGGCCGAGCGCTTGGTGAACAACGTTTTCGTATTGTGCGCCGATTGGGTGAAATGAGGACGAGTAGCCCAGATAGGAATTGTACAGACCCCAAATTCTGGACTCGGTGACTTTGGATGACGGGTCGGGATATGTTTTCCCGAGTCGTTCGAATCACTGCCTGGCAGTGTTGTGACGATATCTATTGTGCCTCTCTTGCTTTGAACTCGGGCAACCTGAGTCCAGATTGGCAGAGGACTGTTGGTCGAGTTTCGTGGCTGTTTCTTTGTTCAGTTCCAACAGCAGCCAAGCATCGAGGTAAGTTAGGGCTAGGTCCCGCGCACCTTGGCTCTGCCATCGGATTACCTGTAATCTGATAGGACGAATTCAGGAATTTCTTGATAGTAGAGTCGGGTCAGCTCAGCGAGACGCTCAGTTGACACCGACATGCCATATGTAACTTTGTAAGCATCTCGGACGGTGCTGGTTGAAGCTCCAGAGGCGCAAAGCTGACATGAGCATGCATTTGAGTTCAGGCCCATATTCTTAGTATATGCACCAAAGAGTCGAGTTGGGTCAGAAACGGTGAGCGTAACACCTAATAGGTATTCTGTAGACCTGATAGGTGCATGGTATCAGGCCTCAATGGCGAACTTTTGCTCTAAGTACAAAAGCATGGCTCACTCAGCGACCTGATGACTTACAGTTACCTCCAAGACCTCAATGGTTAAAAGGGCTGTGGAAGTAACTTTAATTAAAGTGGTCGGACCTCCTAAATACTGGAATCCTGCATCTTGCTTCTGTTCCCCGCTGGACGAGTAGTGTCGACTAATTCATCCACTCTTGCTGCAACTGGGCAATTGCCGATATCATGCACCCGGGATTGTACTGCGAGTATGTTCTCATGAGCCTTGAGATTCGAAGAAACCATTTCGACGGGTTTCTCTTGCTCCATCATCTAGACACTTAGTTCTATCATCGAGTTCCGTAGACCGCCTCTCCCAGCTCTCTTCTGTGTATCACAAGATTACAGCAGTCACCAGTCGGCGATGTAAAAGTGCAATGAATAAGTAAAATTATAAATTGAGCGATAGTGTGATACTCTGACCAGAACAGCGTGAAGCGTGAACATTCCGGTTTGGCTGTGTAGAGATGCCCTCCTCTGACTGTACGCTCTCCATCTTATCTTATCTCGATGATCAGGAGCAGATCAGTCTGGGAAACGGGAAACGGTGTGCTACCTACTCCACACATCCAGTTTGAAATTGGCTGAGGACCATTGGCTGTTACCTTGTCCGTGAACATAACGGCCGGTGTTCTCGATATGTTCCGCCGCCTTCGGAGGCCGAGATGCTGCATATGAGGCCATTGTTCATATTGCTGTTTGTACAGAACACCGACCGTATGAGAAGAGCTATCACAGCTATTCTTCTTCAATTGATCATGATTGTCCACCGCTCCGGCCCTCTACCGTAGCGTCAGATCACAGTTCAGAATCTCCATTACCCAAATAGGAAAGTAAGCAATCCAAGCTACGGACATTTCCCCACTCACTGTCCAGCCAGCCTCATAACACCTTCAGCTCAATCAAGGCCGTATCATAATAGTTTATTCATTCACAACTTTCCAAGACATTCTATTTTATCCATTACTTTCTGATAATGTGAAGATCCCTGGCCAATATATTTATGCACGATGGGATCACAAACCATGCATTCCAGGGATTGGCAATCGGATAGATTGCGGACTTGAACAAAGTCCGAGTCGGAGAGCGCCACCAAGTGTAACTTCACGTTGAAGAGGGGAAATCTCGAGTTGTACCGTGAATGCACGATGTAAGCAATAGATATATAAGGTCTTGTTCATCCCGTTGAACCTCATCTCATCTCAACTCATCTTCCTCTCACCGATTCATCATCTTATACTTCAGTCTATACATCACCATCACAATGGGTCTCTCACACTTCGCACTCCCCTGCGGTGAACACTACACCGAAATGCGCGACTTCTACAAAGCAATTCTCGCCCCCCTAGGCTACGAATTCAAATTCGAAGCCCAAGCTCCCAGCGGCGCATACTACTGCGCTTTCGGTGAAGCAAACAAGGGACCGGACTTTTGGCTTGGAGGAGGTGGTGAGGCATCCCTCAAGAAGTATGATGGGAAGATGGAGAATAGGACTTGTCCTGTGCATTTTGCTTTTGATGCGAGGGATCAGAAGCATGTTGATGAGTGGCATGAGGTTGCCATGTAAGTTTGCCTTTGTGTATAAGAGATTCAGTGCTAATCTTGTATAGGAAAGCTGGGGCTGTTGATAATGGAAAGCCGGGATTGAGAGAGTATAGGCCTGGGTATTATGCTGCTTTTGTTCTTGATCCCGTCGGTAACAATGTTGAGGTTCTTCATTTGGGTTAGAAGAGTTCAGTAAGGCGAGGCGTTGAGGCGAGAGTTGGTGAAGACATGAAGAAGACAGTATTCTCTCTATATTAAGCAAGGAACTCATTCCACAACGACTATAGAAAGTACTCGTCTATGGGGTATCAAAAAGTGAAGAGAAGCCTTCTGGTACAATCAACACCGACGTTAACTTCCACCCACAAATCTCAGGTCTATGTTCACAGCTCTCAAGGGCTTTCATAATAGAACCTTTCCAATCTGTCAACGGCTTATACATAGCATCTCTCTCTCTTCCATTCCAGTTCACTTTGACATCTCCTGGCGAGGGGCTCAGCGCATACTCACAGAATGCTCGATTCTGCGGCAAAGGAGAGATATGATTCAGCGTCTTGAGATGCGGCATGTGAATATAGAGAGACTTTACGCCCGTTCTCCAGTATTCTTCCTCCGACACAATACTCGAAAGATAGAGAGACCCAAAACCAAAGTTGAGGACTCTATCCAAGCCCGGCATGCTAATGGGCTCTCTCGCATCCAGGACGTACATACGGTTTGGACCGATGTAGAGAATGTCGGTTTCTGGGATAAAATAGAGACTTTTGTTGGGGGAATATTCGAAGAAGAAACCTTGTCGGAGGGCGGCTGCACGGGAATCATAACAGATTTGAAGAGCTACTGGAAGGGGATTGACATTTCGGAGGCCCCAGGAGAGTCTGTGGGTGTAGGGTTCATCATTAAATGATATGTCGACGTCGAAGATGCGAGGGGAAGGGAGGGTAAAAGTCCAGATTTGGTCTTGTATCTCTTGTGGAAGAGAGGAGAATTTCGTAAAGATCATTTTATAAATGCAAAGATCCTATTCTAACCAGCGATGGTATAGGCTTGTGTGGTGGTTTGGGAGGTGTTGGTGTAGGAAGAAGGAAGGGAGGGCTACTGTGCAAGGCACAGCAGCCTTTTGTACGCGTGAGTCACTGTGTTGGCGATAGTTAGAGTTCAGTGGATACGGACGACTTCAACTGAGATGCTCTGGAGGGGTCAACCTTAAATCATAAATGCGAAGATCAATATGCTTATTGTGATGTCTGTGAAATGCTTGGAGGTGAGCGATCCAACTTTATATGACTGACATACGAGTCCATTTTCGTATCCATCGTCTCACGTAACCAATCAGGCACCAGCTCCAAATTACGATTGCCATTATTCATGTCATCGCCTATTAATTTTGAAAGAGTCAAGTAAAAGCGAGGCGTTGAAGCAAGAGTAATTTAGTTCGAGACCATGAATGAGACAGAGTTATCGTGTATCTTGACAGGTGGATAACAACTCTCGGCGGCCAATTCCATGACGCTTGAGTAAATAACTCTTTTAAAGCAACAGTAAAAGCTAACTCATCAAAAACGTTTCGAAAGTTGAAGAAGAACTTGTGTACGAATTGACGACGGATGTAGCCCCCATCCCAGGATCTCAGGTCTACGTTCGCTCTCCTGAAGCGCCTTCTCAATAAAAGGTTTAACATCTCTCCACCTCGCAGCCACGAACGCGCCCCCTTTCTCATCCTCATCATCTGTACCCTGCCAGGAAACTCTGCTCCTTTCTCTCAACGTGATAAGCCCAAACTCGCGATGCAGCTTACCGATCGGCACAGGAGATATATGATTCAGCGTCTTGAGACGGGGCATCTGAACGTAAAGGTTCTCTACAACCGTTCTCCAGTATCTCCTGGCCGGAACGATGCTCTTATTAGGGTCGTATTCAAAGAAAGAGGCCCATTCGAAGCCGAAGTTGAGAACTCTGTCCAATCCGGGCATGTCGATTAGTTCTTTTTCTTTTAGGCGTTGACACTCTACGCGGCCGAAGTAGAGAATATCAGTTTCTGGGATGAAGTAAACACTTTTGTTGGAGTGGGGTGGTGCGAGGAAGAAGCTTTGTCGGAGGGCTGTTTCGCGAGAGCCACGGCATGTTTGAAGAGCCGATGGAACTGGATATGTGTTTTTAAAGGTATAGACGTCGGCGTGTTGTTCACCATCATGAGATTTGTCGAGGTCGAAGATGCGACGCGAGGGGAGAGTGAGATTCCAGATTTGGTCCCATATCTCCTGTGGGAGAGATGAGAACTGGGCTGCTTGCTTGTAAGAGCTCATTTTATAAATGCCAAGATTAATGTTTTTGTTGTAAGTATCAGTGAGAACTTGACTAGGTAAATTGTACAAGAGTTGTGGGGATGAGCGATATTTATATGATTGGTGTGAAGCAGGCATCAGGATCCTACGAGCAATACCAGCTGACCATTTTCGTACTCATCGTCGTAATCAATCAGGCACCAGCTCAATTACCATTATTCTATATCTGCGCCTCATATATATACAAAGTACTATTATGTTGATCCGGCAATAAATAAAGCCTCAACTTCCCATCCTTGACACTAACATCCATCGGATTCATCGTCACTCTAACCCCCAACGCACTCTCTATCTCAATAGGCACTTCCGCAAGAGGAATCATGGTCTTGACATCCACAAGCGCAATACCACCAAGAGTGTAATTACTGATAGTAGATACACCTGAACATAGCATTATACTTTTCCCGTTGTAAAAGCCGCTGTGACCGAGCCATTTGCAGTCTTGGTAGTCGATAAAGTGACTTGGATTTTGAACCACCATTTCAGGGGAGGGTGATGCGTCGCAGCCTGTGCGGACGGATCTGAGATTCCATGTTGACGCGCGTCGTGAACCCCAGTTAAGAGCTGTGATGGAATTGGCGCGTGTGTCGTGGACTATACCACCAAGATGATCGTTGTAGTTGAGAACGCGCTCTGGGACAAGCGTTGAAGGGTCTGTTCGGTAGATATATGCTGTGCTGTTCGGACGGTACTGCGCGATAGTTCCCCAGATATATTGACCATCAAAGTCAATACCTCCATTATGATACTCATCATCCCCCTCTTTCGTAATCGTCGCATCAGCGATGAGTTCTCCTTTTCCATTATAAACCATCAAATGCGCTCTTCCCGCCCCAGCAGAGCGATCGGTTCCGTTGACGATCTTTCCATACTTCTCCGTGGGGACAGTCCAATGTCCTGAACTGACGACGTATCGATCATCGCCCAGCCTTACAATACCCTCAGGTTCAAAAGTATCTCCCTCAAAAGTGATATTCTGGATACTTTTCCATGTTGTAGACCGACTTAATTTCTGAAAGGCGTGGATGATAGTTGGTCCGTCAGAAGCAGCATGTGATGGCGGCAGTGGAGTTGGAACCAGCGGATCATCTTTGTACAACGTAATGTTACGCGCCATAGCCAGCGCTGGACAAACAGCGATTGAGCTTGTAAGTTTCATATCCGTAGCTCCAAGGTTAAAAAGAAAGTAAACTTTTGGCGCAAATAAGCAAATCGTTATGAAAGTGAGGAGTGGGAGGGTGAATTTGAATGAAAGGCTGGAGCACCATGGCTTCCTATCTCCCATGACATCATCATGTAATCGGCGACGATCGACCCTTGGGAGCTCATCTTCATGCATAATGAGTATGATGATGATGATGTTGATGATGGAAGATAAGAGTGGAAATTGACCAACCCGATAGTTCGGCGCCGTCACGTGGAGACTGATGATCTTCGACCGGCAGTTGAACAAATTCTGGAGTTCTGGGGGGAGTTTTAGCGAGGGTCCATTTGCCGGGGTTAAACTTTATGTGTCGTATTTTTAGCACCTTGATGAGCTTAAATAATGCTGAAGAGTTACTCGAATATCTGTATCTAATCCGATGAAGTAGGACATGTCTTTTTGTATCAAGGCGCGCATGCAACGAAGCCTCTTTAAGAAGTTGGCTTGGCGACTCGCTGCTTCCCAATCAAGGTTTTAAGAACAATCGCTCTGTTCGCAAGAGTCATGATTCAAGGTTCACAGGATGCCAAACGCTATGCAAATCTTCGATACAGGATGTCAATTATTATCACCATTTTACAAGATGTCTTCTCATTTGCTGTTCCTCTTTACACTCCCCAATAATCACATCGAACCACCAAAATGACGCGCTGGAAGGTCAATACCCGCTTCCTCATCGTCTCCGATACACACAGCAGGCCATTCCCTGACGACCGCGTACCTTTGACCCCAGTCGACGTAGCCATTCACTGCGGCGACCTTACCCAACGCTCAAAACTACACGAATTCGAATCTGCAATCAATCTTCTCAAAGAACTTGATGCTCCTCTTAAACTTGTTATTGCAGGCAATCATGACTTTACGCTCGATAAACCTACGTTTAAGAGAATGAGAGCGGAGATAGAGCCTCCTGATATGGAACGGGTGGAGATGTAGTATGGGTGTCCTGGAGAGGCGAGACGTTTGATGGAGAGTGCTGCGGAGTACGGAATTGTATATCTGGATGAGGGTGTACATCACTTCGACCTTGACAATGGTGCCCATCTTGTTGTATGCAAGTCCGTATACTCTCTCAGAAGACCCCTGTGGCTTCCAATACAACCGTTTAGAAGGACACGACTGGAAAATAAACGAACAAGTCGACATAATGATCACCCACGGTCCGCCCCTTCAAATCCTCGACCATGGTCGCCACGAAAGACACATCGGCTGTCCAGATCTCTTCCGAGCAGTAGCTCAAGCAAAAACTCTAATGCACTGTTTTGGTCACGCACATTCGAGCTGGGGCGCTGAACTGATTAGATGGCGAGATTACCAACCCGAGGAGCTTTCACCTGCTACGGCTATTGACGAGAGGGAGTCTATGGTGTTGGAGAATCTTGACAAGGTAAAACGGGGGAGGAATGAGTATGAGAAGGATAGGGTTGTGGTTACGAGGCATGGGAGGGGAGATTACTTGGAGATTGTGAGGAAGGTTGATACAGTTTTTGTCAATGCTGCTATACAGGGCCAGAGGAAGTGGTTGTTTAATTTTCCTTGGGTTGTTGAACTTGATCTTCCTATTAGTTGAAGGGATCATAGCAATACTCAATGAGCATCGAGGTTAATGTGGTGTTGAGGTATCGATGGTCTCTTACATATACTCAGATGCTGTTTCCGCTTTTTTTCTACGCGACCGGCATATTTATCGCAGACACATAATAATAACGATCATAGAAGCTACCATGGTTCCAAAATACCCGTGTTGGAATGTCTCAACAATAACCAGCCTCATTCCTCCCCCACACCTTGGATCCAACACCCAAATCAGGCTGTGTCCAAAATAGCAAATCACAACAAACGAACTGATTAGAATACAAAAGAAGGATGCCGACCATACATTTCATGCATGATACCATCTGATCCAAGTATCTCCACACCATCTCGGTCGATTTTCACCAATCATACACGCATGTATCTATCAGTTGGCCAATTCTGACGGCCCGTCAGGCTTTCTGTGCGATTGCCAACGATGCAACCCTCTGTTTCGCATTCGACAGTCCAGGTTGGGGTCTATTATGACGATGTTGGTCGGCCCCCAGCTTGAAACTGTATGAAGAGTTGGTGATGGGTGATGAAGGTACATATACAATGCCAAGACGAGACATATATAAACTCACGAGTCTAGCAATGTGTATTGATTTGAAAGGATTTTAATTATCACTCCTCGGGGCACATATACTGAGTCTCTGGAAATCCATTTCGGTCTATCGCAGTTCTTACAATTATTGTCGGTCTTATCTTCAAATCGCAAACCTACCCGCCGAACACGTTCCATCATGGAACTCTTCAGTGATGTCGATATAGAACGGGATTTCCCAGATCATGGTAATAATTGATAAATCGTTGAATCCGAAATGAATCACGCTGACAATGATACCAGAGATCAGGTCCATATTGAACTGCTCTGATCAGGCAACTCAGCACCGTCAATTCCCTTCTGGAATGGCCTATTCCGATGATTATCCTGCCCACTGCTCCGTTTCTACCGGCCCCTCGTCTCAAAGCGGTGCTTCTTCCACCTCTCCCAGCCCTCGGACTTAGAAGAGGAGTCATGCGCGTAGTTATGATGCTGGCAACAAGCTGGCAGATCTACAAGCGGGATTGATGATGGATAACAGCAGTTCGGATGGTGACACCCAGCCCAGGAATGAAGACAACACAGGTAAGTAACTCGTCCTTCTGGCATCATGAGCGCTAACAAGTCAAAGTCTTATGTTGCAAGAAGTTATGGAAGCAGGGCGCACACTACAAGTAAGTCTCCAACCCTTCCATCATACTCCTCTAACAACCAAACAGCAAGCACATCAACCGTGTACATAACCTCCGCCTTAAATGCGAATGCTGCGGGGACGTCGCCGCAGATAAGAAAGAACTCAATCGTCACTACTGGGTATCTCATAAGGAATACGCAAAGAAGAACAACATCCCTGACCCGGGAGGTAATTGCAAGGCTTGTAAGAGGACTTTTACTAGGAAGGATCGTATTCCTCGCCATCTTGAGCGGTCTCCCTCGTGTCGTGAAAAGCTTGGGCTTTGACAGAGTCCTAGCGTTTCACGACACGAGAGATAGCGTTTGATGTAGCGATTAATACGGGTTTACTTGGCAGTCACAATTGAGGAAATGGGGTCTTTAGGAATTTATTTAGCTGTGCAGTCTTGGTCAATTCATATCTGTCGTACCTACAGTGTGTCTGTATCCTGAGTTCTCCAACTTCCTACAAATGTCCAATGGCAAAATATTCCACTGCCAGCAAAGTCTTCCCGTGAACTCCAGCACTTCTCAACGCACCCTGCCAACCAAGACATAGTAAATCAAAGTCAAAGTCTCAAATGTTTACCAAACGATCTTCTTAAACGCCTCAAGATCGTCCTTCGCCAACGCCTTGCGGTCGGGCTTCTCCGCGACAACCCGCTTGATAGGCTTGGGCAATTCTTTCAAAATCTCCACAAGAATGTCCGGATTGAGAGCAATGCCTGTGAGGTTCTTGACGAGGTCCTCAGGGGGGGAGCTGTCAATGATCATGCGGATCTTGGTAGAGCTGGGAGCATCGCGCATCTGCTTCTCTGGATCTACTGGGAGGAAGCGGACAATTCCCTTGGGCTTGGTGATCAGTTGGCGACAGGTCCAAATGTTGGTCACGGTCTTTACGGCCTCTACGACGGCCTCTTCGACAACTTTCTCAAAGTCAGCTTCTGCGTTTTCGGTGAATGTAGGGGAAGTATTACCTGACGTGCCCTGCTGCTTGAGCTTCTCTCGAATCTCCTGCTCAAGGAGAAGGCGGTTGATCTTGAGCTTCTCCCAAGGGGAACAGCCATTCAATTGTCGAAGAGTAGACGGGCATCGAAAGTCGACCGGGCGCGAGATGTCCGAGGTGATTGCATCCCCGCAATCCCAGCACTCGGCATCGAAACCACGGCCATAGGTGATGACATCCGGACCGTTCAGGACAATGTACCTAACATCAAAACCGTCCTTTCGCGCCTCATTGGCGAGGTTAGCACGGAAAGGAGCCCACTCCTTTCCAGGTCCGTCAAAGACATAGGCCCAGTCAACTGGAATTCCTGAACCCTTCCAGAGCTTGACTCGCTTCTCCTTGGGAATAACAATCGCATTATCCCTCCTCTCCATTTTGAATTTGAGGTAGTGGTCGTCCGTGACGACGATGATAGCAGCGATGATGTTGAGATCCGCGCCTGCATTGCGGAAGGCGTGGCTCAAAAGGCCGAGATGACCACGATGAGGGGGATTGAATGATCCTGGGTAGATCAAAATGCGATTCGTAACGCCCCGTCGAAGCATGGGGGGATGTGTTGCGGTCGCGTTGTTGAAGGGACGCTCTGATGCATTGAGAGGCTTGGGCGTGAGCCGCTCGACGTAGTCTGCTAGACGCTTTGAATACATGATGATTCGTGATGCTGGGTATGCTTAGGTCGTCTGTTTGTGATTAGGTGTTTGTGGGTAGATGTAGATGAGTGTGGTGGTTTGGGTAGGAGAGAAGGGGAAAGGGGAATAAATAGACAAAGCGAACAGAGGAGTTGAGGAGTGTGATTGCATGATCCTGGCACTGATATTGGCACTGGAATTGAGTGAACAAACGAAGAGTTCCTGAACTAGGCATCTATCAGTGCCGCTTCGTGGTTGTTTTTGAGAGTAACGAGAAGGGAACGTTGATGGGCACGGGGAGAAACTTATTGACAGACAGGCGTTCTTCCGATCTATACCAGCGAACAAATCAGATTGATTGTTAAACGAAACTCAATCCGCATTTGTTCCTTCGAGGTTTTCTATATATCTTCGTGTTTCCCTTTTTGAGTTCATGAACTTCCCGAATATTGGCATATGGATAAACTCTGTGTTCTCGTGAGGAATATAACTGGTAGGGCAGGCAGTGCAAAGATTTATTATTGAAGGACCTAATAACAGTACAGCTGTCATTTCTTTTCCATTCTCTCACTGTTTTACTGTCATGAAGTGCAGCCTTGTAATTCTTCTTCGTGGCATATCGTGGAGTTTTCCAGCGCTACAGTAGAACTATTCTGCAAGGCTAAGGACAATATAATAAAATACCCTCCTAAATACTACCTAAAAGTCGCATAAAGTAGTAATCTAAATTATTTCATCTCTCAAGCAATTTTTCTGATACCCTCATGCTAGGTGGTGGTGGTAGTTTACACAACGTCGAAATCTTGATTCGTTATAGGGTAAGCACATGGCAAGATCGCATTTTGGTGTCGTGATACATTACATGAACGAGGGTTACAAACACACCGCATCACTAAGAATAGAACAGAAGCACAAGAACAGATTCAGCACGAAAAGTGCAGAAACGAAATACGATATCCCTTTACTGATTATACCCGTATGGCCATTCTCAACTCCCCACTCCCCTCATGATGTGCGTGTTTTGTTGACCGTGCTTCACTAGCATCTTGGCTGATCATCACAAAAACGGTCGCTTCAAGCACGGATATGGTTTGTTGGCCCTGCATGAGATCGACCAGATGGTCATTGTAATTATGATGCGTATTGTTGTATGTGGCTACCTGAAAGAGTCTCAAATCCTGTAATTGCAGGCGGTGAAAAAAAGAAAAGTCCCGTCAGTTCATTTCGCTGTTCTTTAATTGGAAACAATGACCAGGGTGTTACTCTCCCGGGGTAATTCCTCACTACTATGTACAAACAGTTTCTGTACCTTTGAACAACATGGGAATGCAGCTTGAAAATGGGAAAAACATAACACAACGCAACACATGACCCCTGCTTTTCTGTTGGAGGGTAACTACTTTGCTCCTATTCGTCAGCGTCAAAACCGCGGGTACGGCAGACAAGGCTTGGGGCGAACTGGACCTAGTTTATTTAGCTTGAAAGCTTTTTGTTGGAGAGTCTGGCGTCATGGGTAATCATGATGAAAATCATGAGAGAGAGATCTGTACTGTACCTGTGGTGTAGCGTACAGTAGCTTGTGAAGCTGTGGTGTTGCTTGTGATGGATGGTCAAACCCTGAATCATGAGATGCATATCTAGCTGGAGAAACATTAACGGAGATGATCTGTCGCATCTATACTGTAGCTCCCAGCTCAAGCTTGCCTAGCTTCCGAGTCAGCTGTTGGTTTCATCATCCAACCCAGTTATGAAGCTTTCCCTTCTACCCGTCCGTACTGTATCCTCGACGGCGTTACCCTTCTGCCACTCATCCAATATGGCAAAGCATAACATAACCATATTTATTAGCCTATCGTATCCTCCTGGCCTCATCGAAAACAGGGTCTTTGGCTCATCGTGTGTGTGCAGAGTGTGTCACTCGCTCATCCATGTCTCACTGCCCACTTAGCGCCCACCGCTACAGTACTGCATCCCCCCTCCCATCCCCTCTCCCCGCCCCATGCCATGCCCCTGTCCAATCTGTGTTTTTTTTTTTCTTTCTCTTTCTCATGATGCGATGCATTACAGACCGCACAGTATAGAATGTATCGCATCAACTCCAGGGGCACAGCAGTGTAACAGGATCGATCTATTGGATTGTTTCTTTTTGATCACGCTTCTTGCATGGATGTTTTGGACAACGCACATCAGACTCTGTAAATGCCGAATTGTAGTATCTGTATCTATCTATCTATCCTCTTACATTACACTTCATTTGTTTGTTGCCTGTCTTGTCCTTTTGGCACGTGTCGTATCTGATGTGTGTGTGTCCTGCCTGTCCCTTGCGTTGGCCTATTGAACCTGGCTTACCACCACTGCACCGCGTTAATCACGAACATATCAGATTTTGCTGTTTGCTGTACATCTCTGAGTCTTTCTCGCGTTGCACTCTGATTTAATGCATCGTTGAGAATATCCCGCGCTTCAAGTGTTGTTACTCGCCAAGAAACTATCACCAAACGCGTTATCGCCAGACCGACTTGACTCGACTTGACTTGACTTGACCAACTCAACTTCAGCCCAGTTCTTCCACATCAAAAAGTATCCACTCTTTGACTGGCATTTTTTTTTTCTTTGGAGATTTCCTGGGGTGGAAAAAGGCTTGGGTGGATGCCATCTTGTTCTTTTGGGTTTAGCTCAAGTCGCTGGAACCTGAAGCCGAAAGGGAATTCTGGAGCTAAAAAATTGGCGCCATGGATCCACGGCATCCGTCCAAGCTTCCACTTTCAGTTCCAGTTCCAGTTCCCTTTTCGCCGTCGCCTTACGCTACTACTCCTACTCCTTTCCCTCCAGTTTCTCCAACAACACCATCAACCTCCGACAACCGTCTCATCACGATAGCTACTCAAGCCCAAGCCGGCGCTACTCCTGTATTTGTTACGCACTCGAACCGTACATATCCGCAAACTCATCCGCATGAGCACACGCATATCATTACCCACTCTCGCACACCGTCTTATGACATCGCGCGCGCCGAGTCGCATCCGCATCTTTATGCTCAGAATTTGACCTCGGATCAAAACCCTGCATATGCCGCTCATACTTTTGACCAGCGACGATCCTCCGACACGACTTTTTATACTCAACCGCCACGCCAAATAAGCCACGATTCGAACCTTGCGCGTTCAAACACACCAGCCGTTCACTCTCTTCGAACTCTCAATCGTGAAATGCCGCCGCCGACATCGCCTCCCCAGCCGGGGGCGAAACCGCCGCAACAAAATCAACAGCCGCACATGATGTATGGGCCACCTCCACCGCGTGCGCCTCCAGTAGCTGTCGGTCCGCCTATGTCATTTCCGTCGGGTCGTGAACTTCCAGCCCTAAGCTCTATCGCGAGAACTGGCAGCAGTAACAGCTCAATGTCGATATCGTCAATGTTGGGTGGACCACCTCCGGCTCTACGCGAATCGCAACCTCCGCCTTCACATTATCCTCCTCATTCTGCCGCGCCTGGATCAGGCCCCGGCTTCGCGACCGCAGTTCACGCTTCACCAAGAATGCACTCCGCAGCTTCTGACTACCCGCCTTTCCGCCGACCACATACTCCCGATCATCAGCGACCTTATGAACCCAGAAACTCACCACCTGGTCACTATACTCCCGAAGTCCCGCGTTATAGCACGCCTTCCACGTACTCAAGACATCCTTCAGGTTCTGCAGATCATGCAAGAGAGCCTGGAAGACTACCTCCTGGACCTCCTCCAAGACCAAGCAGCCAACCCAAGGCATATCAAGGCATGCCTCGACCGATGGAGATGGGGCGACCACCCAACCCGGAGGAGGCCTATGGGCGACGCGACGAGATGGGCCGACCTCCACCTGGCATGGAATACAACCCCGAAAGAGTTGGCTTGCGACCTAATCCCTACGACGACCGCTATAGAGCAGAACGCGAACGATTAGGCGAGGAGCAGCGCGAGCGCGAAAGAAGAGAACGCGCATATTCTGGCAGTGACTCGGGAAGACACTCGATACATCCTGAATATGGCCATCGCGAACCACCTCGAAATCCTTTACCGTACGGCCGACCGCCCGATCGCGATCCCAGAGAACGAGACCCTCGTGAATCTCAGGGTAGGGATCCTAGAGATATCCGAGAACGAGATCCGCGAGACGGGCAATGGGGTCGCATGGGCTCTGATCCCAGCTACCGAGCCCCTATGGATCACCAGCGACCACATCCCGATTATCCTCCTTCTGCGCAGCCTTATCCTCCTCATGGTGTTTACCCAGGTCCACCACCTGAGCGATATCCTCCAGCCTCGCATCCGATGCCCGGCCCGCCAGGCCAAAATATGCCCCATGGACCCGCACCTTATGACTCCCCCGACCGAGCCCGAATGAGTTTGATGCACGCACAACAGCAACCTCCGCACCGAAGACAAGAAGAAGGCGGCCCCCCACCACCGACCATAGCCTATAACGGAGCTCCTGGTCCGGGCCAACTTGAGTCTCCCCGACACCGTAATAGCGATGATGCGTCAGCCCCGAATGGTCAGCGTAATTTGTTGGCAATTCAGGAGATGAACCGCAAAGGAAGAATTTCACCACTACCCCAAGCCGTACAGGGCGCGCAATTGCAACAGCCTGGCCCAACTGGCGAGCCAGGAATCAAGAGCGAGTTTGGCCGCATGTTTGCTGGTATTGGAAACGGAGTCATGGGAGTTACAAGCCCCATGACATCTGCCGCAATGCCATTCACAAATGCAAGCCTAGCAAAACGCGAGGACCCGGAAAATGTAACACCCGATTCTGGTCCCGAGGCAGGAGGAAAGGGCACCAAAGGCAGGAGGAGAAAACTCAAGGATGATGAAGGAAAGGGCGATGATGAAAGTTCCGGACGAGTTACCCCCGCAAACAGGGCTAAGCGTCCCAAAACTCACCAACATCAACATCACCATCATCATCAGTATGTTGGCCTTCCGTTCCCTCGGGACTTTGCTGATTATCATAGTCACGCGCATCACCACCATCATCATCCACCCGACGCTGCCCCATTAAGCGGTGCTGTACCCTTCAAGAACTTCAAAGCTGGCGCCCCCAATGACAAAGGCCTTCCCGTTCCTCATCATCACCACCCGCCACGACCAATGCATCCACACCAGCACCAGCCGGTGAAACAGCCGGTAACAAACGCCGCGCCGATAATACCTCCGAAAACCAAGACCATTGTTTCGTCGAAAGCAGTTTTTGAATCTGTATCGGATAAACCACGACACCATCTTGGAGATTTTATCTACGAACCGGGATTGAGAGCTGGCCGATTGGTGCCAACCTATCCCACGCATCGCCCTTTCGCTTCCAACCCCAAACCATTACCTTGGGAGATGATCAAAGACAATGAAAACTGCATACTGACAGTCAAGGTGTCGCGAGTTCATTTAGCATCTGCCTCAAGAGAAGAAATCACCTCGCGAAGTTATCTTTGGGGCACCGACATTTACACGGACGATTCTGATGTCGTTGCCGCATGCATTCATAGTGGCTGGATCAAGGGAGAGTGGTCAGAGGACGTCGACAGTTCGACGTTGGATATTGAACAGGGCGCCACCGATAAGCGACGTAAGAAGCCTGCGAACTCGACTGTCGACCTGGACTCGGAAGGTCTGATCACTGCACCTCCCACGAGCGGACCGATGCCGATACCTGCAAGTCGAGACCTACACGTCAACATCCTCATTCTTCCCCGCTTGGTCAAATACTATGCTTCTACCCGACATGGCATTACGAGTCGAGAGTTTGGTGGAGACTATGGGCATCGTCGTGCGGTTCACGACGGTATCAGCTACATGATCAAGAGTGTACGATGGGTGGAAAATGGAGCGCAACCACAAGCACGACTCCGAGGTCAAGCTCGACGTGATCGCATTCGCAAGGCCATGCGCGAGGTCAAGATAAGTCTCGATAATGGCAATGGTATCGAGGCAATTAAGGAGAAAGAAACGAATGGAAAGCTACAAGGTGGCATATCAGCTACATGGAGGAAGAAGGAACCCGAACAAACGGAGTCGAAGACGAAGGAGAAGGATACCGTCGAGGGCGACAAGGAGAATAGTGAACCCACTACACACGATGCCGAAGCGAACGAAGAAAATAAGGAACAGCCAAAGGACGTGGAAATGAACGATGCCGTCGAGGCGCCGACCGCAGAGGCGAAGACGGATTCTTGACGACAGTCACGATTTTGTCACCATACCATAAAAGGCGTTGGTGTCATTGCATAGCAGGGCAAAGAGCCGGAGCCAAGGTCTTGTAGCATTAGAAATACCCCTTTCTGGTTATGATAATAACAAATTTTAATCAAGGCGTAAGCCTTTGTCTATAATTGTATGATACAGTTTTGTACATTTGCCACCGAGACATCCATCCATACTTTTGTCGTCGCCCGTTGACATTAATTGTCGTTGATGTGGCTGTATGCCGTTTAGAAATCCGTCGCTCGTCCGTTATAAGACCAATCGCTATCCCCACCCCATCTCAAAGGATCATTCTTAGGACCGCCCACCTCTCCAGTCTTGGGATTAACATCACCCTCAAACTCTGGCGGTGCGCCGCGGAAGTAACCGATGTTCATATCCTCATCTTTCTTTTCGGGGGTTGTTGTATGTCTGATTTGCGATGTAGCGGGTGTAGTAGCCGCTGCAGTAGCAGTGTTTGTAGGGGTGATGGTGACGTTGGGCTCTTCAGTTGGTTGAAACGCGGAAGATACACTCGCAGCGCGCTGAAGACGCTCGAATTCGGCTTGTTGGTCGGCGGGGAGCTTTGGTGGTGAGGGGCGAGATTGGAATGTTGATGAAAGACGGATTGAAGGGCGGATGAGGGGTGTTAGACGGCGGGTTAGAAGGCGAGACATTTTCGTTGTTTTCTTTTTGGTGTTTTGGAAGTTGAGGTTTATGGTGAGTGTGGTGTTTGAGAGTTGGGTTTGGTGTTGCTGTTGGCGCAATAAAGGTGTGATGGAGGCGAATGGAAAGTTGATGATGTAGATCGGAGTGAGACGGGCCGAGGTTAGATTCTGGCGGGAATGGTGGGGAATGCGGGATGTAAGTGGAGCTTTGATGAGAAGCCGATTTCAGCGGATCGGCATGTCACTTTAAGAATGGAAGAGAGACCACTTGATCTTGCTATCGAGTCGCTATCCTTTAGTATTGCTGCGATTGCTTTCAAAGTATCGCAGGGGGGGATTGCAGTTGTTGGAGAGAAAACCCACTCTCAAAGTCTAAAGGTTAGCTCCCAAAGCTCAGTCTATCCCTGTCATCGATCTCTTAGTGACCCTCGTAGGGGTTATGAAGCGATAAACAGTAGAGTGTCGTATCTTTATTTTTGGTTGACACAGGTACATTTCTTCAAGTCCTGTTATCTTCTAGATTTCAGGCGATAAAATAAGTGGTCTAAGAGTATGTCTAAACATGATCAACCTTGTCTAAATTATTCCATGTCTTATCCAACAGATAGACCAACTAGAGGACCATATGAGGCCTTAGCACATTTCGCATAATACTGCCTCTAACCAAGGGACACCAACAAAGATATCCAGTCGCCAGCGAGAAGTGTGCGGTGCGTGAGTATCGCGAGAGCTCACCGAGCAAGTTTATTTCGTCCGACTTGAGGAAAATTCGAGGGCCCTCTGGGGTGTCATCAGTATAGGTAGTGACGAAAGACAAACATTGTTGTGTCTTGGTTACGATGCTTAGGTTAGATATAAAGTAGGCGAAGTGGGTAGATGGGTGAACGTGTAGGAAGAGGAAGTGATCCTTGGATCTGAACACATACTTGATCCCCTCTGGTCTCGCGGAGCGAAGAACTGGATCAAAGATAACGCTTCCAGATGCTGTCGAGATCAGGCCGTTGACCTGAGTATACGAAAGGTGGTCTTCCATTGTTTACACTGCTAGGCAGCAGAGAAATTGTCTAAGGCTTAGCACGCCAAAACAAGCTGGCCTAAGTGCTAATCTAAGATAGCATAAAGTGCCTAAATTGTTTCGTCCCTTAGGTTCTGCGTTCAAACTTTTTGACACCTTGACGATGCTGCAATAAGACTCCCACCACGAGCATGTCATGGGTTACATCAGATACCCCAGGTTGAGTGTCAACCACGCCGCATCGTGTCATTTAAGCGGCACAGCAGCCACTTCGGTCGCCCGATCGGGCGGCTTAAAATACACGTGGGAGGTAAGTCAGTTCCTGAAGACTGCAACTTGAATTGAACGATGAAGGGTTGTAATTGTGGCGTTTGTTAGTGTGACGGCCAAGGAAGGATTTTGAGATGATGTGTAGCTTCGGGAAGTGTCTCGGGAAAGGCGTTTGCTTATGCGCAGATGGCTGAGTAGGAGAGTTGAGAAAGGCGTTGGGATCAAGAATAAGTGCGCCTTCGAGAATGTGCATTCCACAACCGAGAAGAGTCATGATGGCCATCACGTATGGGAATTGGCATTACTGTTTAATTCTAGATTTCAATTATCGCTTACCATCGCCCGATTGAATAGTCTAGAAACTCTCTATTCCATTTCCTCCCGCATCGTCGTTCTTCAACACGCGGCTCACAACCTCGTGGTCCATCCTCACAGTATCATTGGCTAGTCACCACCACAGCCCCCAAGCATCACCACTATCACCTAAATCTTGGCTCAAACAATCTCTCGGTCTTCAATTGTAGCAACAACCGACTAAATAAGAATCGCCCCTGTGTCAAACCTCGCCTATCGAATCACGTCTTCGCAAAGACGCACACTCGCTCAGCCGTTGACTAGTCTAACCGGTCTCTCGGGGGGAGGAGCTTAAAAGAAGCCCGGTTGCCCCGCCTGTCTTGTCTTATAGCTGTTACTACCCTGCTTCGCTATTCAGCTTTATCTCATTAACACTTGAGATCTTCATTGCTTCGATATGGAGTGACATGCTGTCGTCGTGGAGACGCGGCGCCCTCTTCATCTTCCTATAATACCATCCTATATCCTAGGCAATGGCGACACTTCATCAGTATGATTACATCTTTGCTCTAACCGTCATATTCGCTTGTCTCGATGCCTGGAACATCGGTATGTTCTCCAACACACTTTCCATACCATCAAATACTGACTCTCCAGGTGCCAACGATGTGGCCAACTCGTTCGGAACATCCGTCTCCTCCCGATCCCTAACCATGAAACAAGCCATGCTCATAGCAGCAGTATGCGAATTCGGCGGCAGCGCATCAGTAGGATCCCGAGTCGCAGATACCATCCGCACAAAGATCGTCGACCCTCACCACTACGACAGCTCGCCTGGTGTTTTGTTACTCGTCATGATGTGCACTATCATGTCATCCTCGCTCTTCCTCACTTTTGCGACACGACGAGGTCTTCCTGTTTCCACGACGCATTCTCTTATTGGCGGTTTGGTCGGCGCAGCGACGGCGACGATTGGCATTGAGAAGGTTAGTTGGGGATGGCATGGTGTTTCACAGATCTTTGCGGCTTGGGTTGTTGCGCCTCTTATCGCGGGGTGTATGGGATATGTCTTGTTCCTTTTTACAAAGAGGTTCATCCTTATGAAACGGAGTGCTGTGAAGAGGGCTTTCTTCTCCATTCCGTTTTATACATATCTTACTGTTGGAGCTCTTGCGATGCTTTTGGTCTGGAAGGGAGTTCATGCGGTAAATCTGTCCGTGAGGGATACGGTTATTGCGATCTTTGTTACTGCCACAGGGATAACATTTCTCCAGGTTGTGTTTATACTTCCGTTTCTATGGACGAGGATAATGCATGAGGATTGGACTCTCAAGTGGTATCATGTCTTCCAGGGACCGATGCTTCTTTGGCGATCACCTCCTCCGCCGACACCAATTGGTTTTACGAAACCTCGAATCAGGGACTACTACCAGGGACATCTCACGCGGGAGGAACTTGATTACATACGGACTTCCGAAACACTTCTTCAGTCTATTCAGACACAAAATGGCGAGTTACCAGATCTTGACCGAGACGACGATTGGATCCTTCCACCACCAGCCCAAACACCACCCAAAACCCCACCAAATAGATTCGAACGACGTCCCTCCTCCGAATTCGTACCCCCACGCCCAGACGGACACTGGAACAGTCCGAAAGTAATAGCATGGAAAGTCAACCGTGTACTACTCCGCGGTCTAGAAAAGGACGTTGTAGCAATGCAGAAACGAAACAACATTCTCAACTGGGACTTGGAGGATATGCACGCCCGATCAGCACACTACGACAACCGTGCAGAATACATGTACTCATCCCTCCAGATCCTCACCGCCGCAACAGCGTCTTTCGTCCACGGAGCAAACGACGTCAGCAACGCAGTCGCGCCCTTTACAACAGCCTACGAAGTCTGGTCGACTGGCACGATCCCCGGTTTTGTCGAAATCCCCTTCTGGATCCTCGCAGTAGGCGGTGCCTGCATTGTCGTCGGGTTGTTAACATACGGCTATCATGTCATGCGCACGTTGGGAAACCGTCTCACGCTCATATCGCCTAGTCGTGGGTTTTGTATGGAGCTTGCTAGTGCTATAACCGTGCTCATGGCGACGAGATTGTCGTTACCCGTGTCGACGACACAGTGTATTACGGGAGCGACGGTTGGTGTTGGGTTGGCGAATGGGGATTGGAGATGTATTAATCCAAAACTTGTAGCGTGGATTTATGCGGGTTGGATTGTCACGTTGCCTGTTACGGCCGTTATGTCTGGATGTTTGATGGCGTTGATTATCAATGCACCTAGATGGGAGACATGACACTTTTATTGATAGCGATAATGTTTATTTAGTAAAATAACAGAAGAATTCTTCTCGAAAGGTTATGCTGCTAAAATAAAGCAATCCAAGTGCTAGTTTAAACTAGAATAAGGTGACCAAATTATTTCATCTCTTATGCTTCAGCGGCCATTCGTCTAACTAATGCTATTTCATTGGATGTTTAGTATCTGTATTGTAGAGTAATAGATTGAGAGATGCAAGCTTAATTACAAGCTTCTTAGATCATAGCCAGCAAATCATGCCCGGGCTGGTAGACAACGACGGTTGCGTCAAGATCGTGTAATCGCGATGCAATACTTCGTAGGTAACCTTCCTTTCCATGACACTTTGAAAATACGCTGAGCAACTGGAACCGAAGTTGAGTCAAGATTAGCCGAGTATTTTGAAGTTCCAAGGCTGGTTATTGAGGTTGGCCATCAAGGTATGAGCTTCCATCATGGTGTTAGTCGTCGTCTCCACTTCGTCATGACCTTTATGGCCTTCATGGACCCTTCACCTTCTCTCCCATTTTTCTTGCTTTGGTCTTTATTCTATTTCTCATGAAGATTAAGAAAATGTCGTTTCATCAAGTCCCTACCGAAATCCTCCTCGAAATCGGCGACCATGTCTCCCATGACAGTCTTCGCCATCTCTGCCTCTCATCCCGTCGTCTCATGACCATCTTCCAAGAAAAAGCATACCACTCAACAAATCTAGACGACACAATCCGCTCCGCAAACCGGTTCTTTGCACTCGCATCAGGACCTCGCGGAAAATTTGTTCGTAAAGTCCGATACAGCCCTCGCGATCCTTGGCGCAGATCAGCCAGGGACAACATCCGCTTGAAACAAGGCGAAGCAGTCCGATATCCTCTTCTCAATCCCTACGTTCAACTTAGCAGTGAAACTCGTCAAGCACTGCAGTCTTTGAACTTGTTCCCGTGTTTGCAAAAGTTTCAGTTCGATCTGGGCGGATGGAATCTTAATGAGTGGAGAGATGCGCCTTGTTGTTTTACGTTGTTCGGATTTATTAGGAATAATGATTCTTATCATGAGGAGCCGTGGAGGATTGTTGTTGAGAATAGTCTCCAAGCTGTTGCGAAGAATGATATTGGGACGTTTGAACAGCTTGAGATCAATGGTTTGCCTCCTACAGGGTCGGAGTATTACTATGCTTGTGCGTCAGAGAACTGGAGGACTTTGCTTGGGTCACTCAAGAAATTCGAGATTTCACTTGCGGAGGTCAATGGGAGGTTTGGAACCATGACGAATGCCCATAATGGGTTTCTGTATTATTTCCCTTATGCCTTCTTTCAACATCTTACGAGTGTACAGGACTTGAGGGTTGCGGGAACGGAGGATGCTATCATTGGGAGTTCGGACACCCTGGAGCCTATCGACTGGACATCTTTACAGTTGCCGAGCCTAAGATCATTTGAGATTGAGTACTGCCATATTATGGATGGACTCTGCGGTTTCTTTGCAAACCATGCGAATACCCTGGAGAGGATATGTGTGAAGAACTGCTTTGGAACAAGGAAGCAGGATTGGATAAACTTGATCCAAGTCTTTCTCGACAAGAAGCCTAAACAACTGGTACACTTTGAGATTGTGGCGTATCCGGTACGTCTACGACATGGGCAAGCGGATTATTTCACGAAGGGGGATATCTGTGGGTATGACATGGTAAGGGAAGTCAAAGGAGAGAAGATGAGGAGGTTTGTGGTGGGACAAGCGAATGATACCTGTGGACATTTTGAGCCTGTTGAAGGTCATGCTATGGATGGGGATCTGGAGCTTGATGAGAGTGATGTTGTTGAGAAGTGGAGGGAATTGGAGGAGTTGATGGAGAGGAATAGAAGAATGCGTGTCGAAGAAAGATGAGTGTCTATGGTTTACAGCTAGGATATCTATAATGACCAGCCTTTGCTTGATGCAAGTGCTCGAGATTACTCAGTTGCAGCGATGTTCATATTCACGATCTCCATGGAGGGTCAGACATAATGAAGAAACACTGATCAAGGATGCCGACCCTACTCACAGCAACGACCAAGACGCCCGTCACACAGAATGAACAAAAGGACTCCGTCTCTACAGAAAGTGCAAGAAGACTAGAACAGACCCCCAACGAGTCAAACGGGGAGGTTGCGAGACCCCCAAAATTTCACTCCCAGCTATGAAGCGTCCCTTTCACTCAATCTTGGATCCGGGAGACAGATAGATGACAACTCAGTCGGAAAGCAACAGCCGTAAGAGTCATACGCCGCTGCATCTGATGAGTCCAGATGAGATAGCGATATGCTGCTTCCCGTCCATGGGCCAGGGTAGCAGAAGAATTGATCGTAAGGGATCCAATTATTTAGACGCTTTGTCAGTTTGGGCCGGCCGTTGAGCTATTCTCATTTAGTGCCCTGCACGTTGGAGGATGATTCTCCTATTTCCCAATAACCTGGCTCGAAGATAAATCGAGACTTAGCGATGGGTAGAAGGAGGCGCATCTGTTGTGTTACCTAGACTAGTAGCCGCGCAGCCGCGCTCATGGCTGATGGCGGTGTGGTCAGTCAACTTCCTCTCGTCGCCTTTTGTGATACCTCACTTGTGTGAGCTGACAGACGTCAAACTGAGCTGAAGATACTGGAACTGCAATATATACCATCTTGACAAACGAGAGTCATTTCGAAGCAACATAATTGCCCAAATGTTGGCGCTGAAACCAGCCCCATTTCGTACAGTATATCCGAAACATGAATACGTGATGGGAAAATTGAGCAGGTTTGCCATTCGTAGCAGAGTAATTGACGTGTAAGACGGGAATAGAGGTGGATATATGGCTTCATGCATGCAAACATAGCGTTGAACGAGCCGCGATCCGCCACACAGACGACACAACATCGGGGGAAAAGAGGAAAGGAGATCTGAGGACTGTCTATCCTCTCATTCAAGCGAATCAAGTGAACAAACATTTATTCGAGTATTATTGAGGGGTGCTGGATGAAACGGGACTGAACATGCAGAGTCCCGACTCTAAGATCATCTCGACTCATCATCCTGAGCGTGTCATGAGATAAGTGGTCAGGAAATCTGGAAACTCACATTAGCTGCGTTGACTGCCTCTGCCAGGGAGGTAAGATCCAATATCCTGTTACTAACGACAAAAAAGGTCCTGATCTTGTTCTGCTCATGCTCAATGAACAACGCTGACTCATCCTTTCTGTTCCGTCTACTTATACTATACCGTCATTCTCGCCGCCTCCTCGTTCCTCTTTCTTTCCTTTTCTCTTTGAAGTTTTGCTCCTTTTAGTCCCCGCCTCCCTTAGGTTGTATCAGCCTGTTCGTTATGTCTTGGTACAGTTCAACTGTACTTGGGGTGTCTCTCAGCACACTTAGCAAGACATTCGGACAGGTCAAGGTTGCGATTTTTTGTTGTCTGCGCAGAATGCATCAGTAAGCCCCAATATCAGAGGAAGCTTGCTAAGCGCCAGCACGCTCTTTCGGGTGGGCTTCGCAACGATTGTAGCGACAAACTGCTAACAGGTTGCACTACCTCAACTTATATATATCGCAAGCCCGGATCCCAAGCTCTTCGACGATGGTGAGTTACATATCACTACTGAATGCGAAGAGCAGATATTGACAATCTCTATCTGAACAGCGTGATGATATCGCTGCTTTGAGACAGCAAATGGAACAGCCACCCCAGCAGGTTCCTTTGGCTTCTTCCAAGCTTACTGCGCCGAGAATGCTTCACTTGAAGTAGAACAAGTCTCACGGACAGGCTTCAAATAATCCTACTCTCCTACTCTTCTTCGTCGGTGCTTCAGCAAGTCATTTTGTTCACGCCGATAAGATTCCCTGGATCTTCAGCATCGGTATACTGTTTCAATCCTTTGGCACCATTCTTACTCAGGTTAGTGAGCAGTGGCAGACGAGCACCTTGATCTCAGACTCTAACACAAGTTTTGACACGTAGCCGAGGACTTGGTCGGTGCCTCACCTCTGGCCTCCGACCTTTCTCCTCTTGTCCGCCGTCGGAAAAAGTCTCGCGAAATTGAAGCAGAAGCAGATGCGGTGTGCTGTTAGCCCGTGTCTGTGTCTTCCCTCACGATATGCGTATGGGATTGAGGTGTGTCTATCCTGGGGTGGTCGTTGGCTGAAACAATTCACGAGGGTCGAGTAAGTTGTTGATGTTCTGTGAAGAAAGTGATACTGACTGTTGAAAGGTTCCGGCCTCGTTGAATGGAAATCCGGTTGAGCCTGGCAGACCAACAAGATGTCAACATTTGCCGCTTTTGGCAAAAGCTTTGAGGTTGCACACTTGCCCCCCTTCGATATAAACTCATCGAACAAATGAGTGTCGGAAACGACCGTTGGGGGTATGAGAAGGATTGACAGCCGGAATTATGAGATGGAACGGTGGGAATGGCCCATACATACGCCGACAACTCACTTGTCGACGGCCCTTCTCTGGAGACGGGAGTCTTGTTACGACCAGCTCACTGGCAAGCCTATATATATCAACCAACATAGCAACGAGTGGGAAGCTATGCGCTGCGAGACCCCAGAATAAGCCAAGCCTATCATGCTGGGGACACCCGGCGTCGGCGCCAATGGAGGGTGATAATACCCGACTTGGACAATCGAGTGGGCGATAGTCACCGCAGCGGCCCCATGGAACGAGTCTCTACTCGCATTCAGGGGTGGGTATCCGACTTCTGTTTCCCATGGATTACTGCGCCCAGTAGTCATTCTATGAGATGGAATGGGAGTGTAGCTACGACCACACTGATATCAACACAGCTACCTCTCAGAAGAGAGCTAATGCCTCTCACGCACCTGTGCGTTTTCCGCAGTGAGAATGTTCCCTTGGATGAAACTACCCACTCCCTTCATACCTCGGCAATGAAAACTCTAATAACATGGAACGACGTCTGTCATTTTCTGCCAACGACTTATCGGCCGCCATTGGAATAAGCACTTGGAGCATTTGCGTCTTCTCTGCCGCATCGACTTTTCAGTTCGGGGCAGGCGGGGGTGATAATGGATCAAGTCGGGCAGTTGCTCAATCGGTTGCACACTGGCCAGATGGAATACTAGCAACGACCCGTAGGCTTGTTGGACGATATACGAGATACAGTCCACTGCGAGGTGAACTCATCCGTGAGTCAAACACTGCCGGCACGCGTGACACTCGTAGAGGCATCACCATCTCGCAAAGGACACCACCGCCCCCTTCCGATGTGGGAGAGTGTTTTGACATTTGTCCGCATGTTGCACGGAAACCAGTGCTGCCGCTGCTCCGGCCTACGCTCCGCCATATGCTCCAGCCCATGCTGAGTTCAAGTGAGAAGATCAACACACTTCGCTTTTGCAATTTGACAACTCTATCGCCCTTCGCTTTCACTCCCCTTTCACCTTATATTTACCACAACCCTCGTCGAACGTAAGATATCTCAGTGTTGGAGTCCTTGGCCATATCTCTCGCCCTCTCGCCGAAATGTAACAACAGCACCACCAGTGCCTGAGGTTTGCAATCCTACAGTACAATCCCCCCCGTCACCTTGTCCCCGGTTGGTCTTCTTCAACAGCCAGTCCCCCGCTTCACGTTCATGGCCAAAGAATGTGCCTGTTGCGCAGTTGTCTAGGCCGAGACAGACAACGTCCTTCGCTCTCCCAACTACAGACCCCACCAGCTATGCTTCATGCCGATGATGAGGATTTTACCGATTCTGCAGATAAGGGTTACTGTAACAACAACGAAGAAGCAGGATGACTACAACGGCCAATTCGTCTTTACAAACGCTATCAAATTCGAAATACTTTATTACGAGGTTGACGAAGGTAAAGCACTCTTCAAACTGTGGGTGGAGTGCTAGCTCGCTTCCCGATTCTACTATTGTGTCAGTCCATCACCGGCCATTTGGTAGAGAGCTACCGCCAGATGTACGCCTCCAGGCAGAGCTTACACTTTCACTCTGCCTCGACCGTTAAGCCCGTCTTTTGGTGAACCTCTTGCCACCCGTGTCTCCAGAGTGCGTTTCAGAATCGGAGTCATGGCGATTGCTGGGCGATTGCTGGGCACATCGAACCTGGACATGGGGCACCTAGTCCCGTTCCAAGCAACGAATACGAAGAGTGAGGCCGGTCAGCGCCGTTATGAACGGTGCAGTCCCGGGAAGAAGTGCTCCAAGATGTACGCCGTCCGATTCCTGATTTTTACGTTCATTTGCTGACTCTGAGTAGCCCTGTGTTCGCCCTCCCCACGCCCGCGGCCCGCGGCCCTCTGATTTCTTAATTACTTTACCAATGCGCCCTTGAAACCAAAGACGCGCCCTCGCGCTGTAACGCACTTATTGAATGCGTGTTGGTTATTGGACATGAAGTCAGAAAAACAAACCCCTCCTTGCACAATCCTGAGTTCCATGATCGCTCTTACCTTGGTTCAAACTGGGCGGTGCCATTGACCGATGGCAGCGGGTGGGGGTAGAGCTCTTACGCTTTGCCGGTGGATCACTGGTGAAGAGATGGAAGTCCTTGGAGTCGCGCTGGGTGTCGAAAGAGAGATCCTCAGGAGATACTCGGTTGCCGTCCCTGGGGTACAGAATGATACAATCCGAGTCGTACTTGACTACCGAGTTAAGAAACTGAAGCCTATAGGCACGAAAGCTATCGGGGGCCTAAGAAAGGGCCGAGGCTTCGTTGCCTGACACGCCTGCTCCAAATGCTCCTCACATCCAGTAAGTTCTGTAGCCGCTCTTCAATGCCTGTACTAACACAAGCAGAGGTACTAAGAAGACGACCCGCGGACTGCGACAGAACCTTCTCAGATCTAGTCGAGGTGGGAGAACACATCACAATGGGTCATCAGGGCGAACAGCTTCCTTGCCCAAGAGCGGATATAGCCTGCGCGGATTATTCAAGAGAACTGTTCAGAGAATATTCTTTGAGGTGTTGTCTTGAACACAGTGACGAGGAAAGCATGGCGCGAGGAACGCAGTGAACTTGGTTGAGGGGATATTATCATACACAGGGAATTGTGACGATGGTGCAAACAGCTTCTTTCAAATCGTCGTTTAATATCTACTCAGTAAGACAGAGTAAGAGAAATTATAAAAATTACTAAACAGTTCTTGGAAAATAAGTCTGATTATGTTGTCTGATCGCTGGATTGACATGGATTCATTAAACTCACGTGACACCTCTGAAGTGCTGACAGTGATGATGCACGTGATGATCATTGGCCCTCGGCCCATGAAGAGTACCCTGCATTTACTACCCATCCATACCTATCGCCGCCGTACGGCGAAACCGGAGCTATCGAATGAAGCTTCCAGAAACTGGAAACTCTCTCAAACCCAATTCATTATTTTCTTGCCAATCATCTTCATAATCTTTCCATAAATTCTCCCCATACGAAAAGCGACCGCGCAGAGATACCTCACTTAGAGCCATCATGATATCGACCCCGCCACCCCGCTCCTTGCGCGACAAGTGTCTCGAGCTCAGAGACAAGGTCGAAGCTTTTATTGCGGAGGAACCCGAGACACAGCTACTGCGCGATGTTCAGAGCCAAGTTCGCAAGTCTATAGAGGTTGTTGACGAGGCGTTGCAGAGATATACGTATGTTTTTGTGAGATTGGCGGGTATGGCGGATATGGGCGGTTGCTGACGTGCGCAGGCCGGAACAAATATCGTTATCATATAATGGAGGGAAGGATTGTAAGTCGCAAGCTCGGAGCTTTACAAGCGCAATACTAACTAACATCCTCAGGCCTCGTCCTCCTTATCGTGATCCTCGCGCGCATGGGTCGCATCTACTACTCCGACCAGACCAACGGCGCCTCCACCATTACACCTCCCGAGAAGCTTCAATGCGTATACATCGTCGCAGCGCATCCCTTCCCCGAAGTAGACGAATTCGTCGAGACATCCAGCGCCGAATACGGTCTTGAAGTTGCGCGATACGTGTTACCCATGAAGAAGGGTCTTGAGATATACCTTGAAGAGCGACCGAGCATCAAGGCTGTGTTTGTGGGTACTAGACGGACAGATCCTCATGGTGAGAACTTGACGTTCTTTGATCCGACGGACGCTGGTTGGCCGTCGTTTATGAGGATACATCCTGTTATTGATTGGCATTATGTACAAATCTGGGCTGTAAGCATCACCTCCCAACCCTATACACATCCGCTAACATGTCTAGTTTATTCGCCACTTAGGAATCGAATATTGTCCCCTCTACGACCAAGGCTACACGAGTCTAGGCGGCAAAAAGGACACACATCCAAACCCGCACCTTAAGAAGCAGGGTCAGAACGGGGAAGGATTCCGACCTGCGTATGAGTTAACGGAAGATGATGAGGAGCGGCTGGGTCGCGAATCATAAGATTTGAAGCGAATGTATTTGTAAAGAGCTGAGCTGTGGAGGAACGCATTGTATAGAGCATTAGACTCGTGGCGTTTTGGGTATATACTCTGCTATACTATGGCATTTTCTTGCTTGGTTCATGATGTGTCATATTGCGTGATGTTCGCAGCTTGAGTTTCCGACTTACTCTACATTGAAGCCCTGGCCGGTTCGACAAAGACCAGGGGAACTAAGAATCCCAAGTTCAAGGGCGATTCTATTACCCAGGCTCAGCACCTCCGAAATGCTATCAACGCCAGCCGGGAGTTCTAAACCCCGGATAAGTCTGCCTACATCCGCTACCATCCTTCTGTGACGCTCGGCCCCGATACCAACACTCGTGCTACTGGTTGGAATCTCATTCACGTATTCTTCTCACCTTCTCTGCAACTTGTGCTGGATCTCCTTCATCTCAGATTCATGCCTTAGGATACCCTATTGTATAGCTCTTCTCGACAGATCAATATCCTCAAAATGTTGTGTTGTGAAATTCCAGGTAAGCTTACTTGTTAGAATTCTCCTTTTGCAGAGGCCCTCGCTCTCCTTAACTTTCTCGACCTGCTGTATAGTTTACATTTCCATAGACTCAGCGGCCTTGGTAAGGGAGGCCACCTCCTTCTCGGTCTTCCCCTTGGTCTTGTTGGGCTTGCACGGGGAACAGTGGTAAGCGGGCGTGGCTCCCGTGAGCTCGCGCATCATCAAAGTCGTTCTGGGGCTCAGGTTGAATGGAATGCAGCATCATCCTTGGCTAGGTTGGTCGTGTCGAGACGTCTTGCTGGGAGTGGACAGTGTGTCGTATAAGAGCCTCCAGTTTCTCCATGCCATGTAAGCTGGTTCTCCATGAGTTCAGCAGCCTTGGCAAGAGCAGAGATAGCCTCCTTGCTCTTCGCCTTGGCCGTTTTGGCCTTCTGTCTATGGCCAAAGCCCGCAGTTCTGGGTGATGTCCAGAAGAAAGGAAGATGTGTTGCGCGTCACTGTCGATGGTATCTGATAAGACACATATGTTGGCATCTCGTTTCTAACATTCTTTTACCCCAGTTGAGTTTCAAGTCGCGTCTCTTCGTTTGTGGGATCTCAGTGTGCGCTTTCCTTCTGCACTGGCAGATTACATATCGCGGGCATCGTCCCAGAATACCCATTCGTTGCAGTCCTACATCATTCATGTAGGACTCGCTGGATATGACCCCCTTAGGAATCCAAACCGAGAGGCCGGGGACGCCTCTGAGGCCCCAGGCTCTGAGCAAAGAGTCACCTAAGACTAATAACAGTCAGAAGGATAGTGATTAAGTGTCTGCATGATGGCTGTACTAAGAGTACTATCAGGCATGCAAGCATTACCCTAAATGTATCAAGTCTTAGGAACTGGGGTTTCTGTCACCTACTGAAGTCGCAGGCGCCTAATGGGAAGATCGGTCGAGAACATGGGACTTCCATTTTGAGTCCTGCTCATATAATCCAGACTTTCTACCTGATGGCAAAAGTTTGGTAAAAACGTTCTGTGGGACTACTGTTGAACTCTTGAAGTCCTCTCTGTATTCCATTAGCAAGTTCAACCTCTGCAATAATGTCTGGATGCGCGCAACGACAGCGCGCTCTATGGTAACAGCGACGCGACACTGTGAGGTTTGCAGAATGTTCGAAGCACGGGCTGAAGATGCAGGTGCATCTGACCTATCGCGATTTCTGCGTCGAGTCCTACTTCGAAATTGATTTCCATTAGTAGGACTTTCTTGACTTGCGCATGATCCCCCCTGTGCACGACAGGCCTGATCTTGTCCAAGCCTGGGATGACATGAAGCGAACAGTCCACGAGCACCTCGATCGATCCGATGCCACAAGAGGTGAAATGGCTTAGTTGGCTTTATTCAGATGCGGCCTGAGAATGGCAGGCAGAGGCCTAGACTTCCTCCAGCTCATCTCGTCTTCAGCGGTGGGACAGCACGGACAGATCGGTTTGGGTGTCGATGGTAGGTTCGCAGATCGATTTCCTCGATCGTTAATGCCGATGTTTCGTTGCTTCTTCTACTTCACGTTTGCCATGGGTGCCAAATACCTCTGATGCTCGGGCCATACTCCTGCATATACTGCTGTTCTAGGCGGTTTCTGGTCGACGAGGGCCTTGGATCAACTTGTTGACCTGGTGTTCCACATCCATCCGTCTTGTCGCCTTTGCTCGTCAGAAGGCATATTTGAAGTTGATCCTTCTCGTCCAAGAAGCGTTAGATAAAGGACTTCAAGCCTCGCTGCTCAGACCAGTTTGCGAGGATCGTATCGACGTCGAAGGTGGTCGTCAAGATTTTCGACAGGTGCCGTGGTAGTCATTTAGCCCAGTCAAAGGCTTGTAGAGTGCCAAAAAATCGCACTGGGGCTCTGGAAATTTTCATGTGAATTTTTTTGTGTTTGTCTGAAATGCTTTTCATTGTTTCGAAGCATATTAGAAGTAGGTTCCGGGTATGGGATTCAATAACTTCCCGTTTTTTTGGTTGCCGTGATGGATGTTGTTCAAGTTGATCGAGGTTTGCGCGTTTGTATGGTTAGCAGCTATCAATCAAAGTTGATCGACAGCCCGCCATCCATCTAGTAGAGTTACAAGAATCTAAAAGCCATAGAATACTACCTTGTAGAATGACTAGTCGCTGAGTCAAATATGTCAAGGAATTCGATGAAGAACAAATAGTAACTCGAAGACGAAGATTGCAAAAATGTGTATACAGCACTCGATGGCAAGCCAATATAGGGTAGGTGGAAGCCCGATGCAGTTCGTTCCTTCCCACCTCAATATCCTGGTTCTAGGTTGATGATATTTGACACATTCAGGCTGGCGATTCTGTTCATTTACATTTTCTTTCGAATCTTTGTGGTTGATGCTTTGTTAACGTTGCTCATGGCAATATAACACGGAATTGTTCGGTCTTCATCGCGGTTAACCCACATCCCAAACCGTGAACAATGCAGTGCTGGTTCAATTGCCGATACCATCGGATAAAAACACACACGATTTTCTCCTTTTTTAAATAATTCTGCCGCGAGTTAATATACCAAATGATACGATCGCAAGCATGACCTGGCGTAGATACCCCGTTGGTTCGTGTGGACGTATACTTCAAAGTGGGTACGAAATATCCGCAACCTCCGTGATGGAGACCCGTTGAATACGACAAGTAATATTCGCCTATTCGATAGACGACATGGAGAGTCTTGGTTGAGTCGCATTATCGAATCTCCCCAGCCGTGCTCTCAAATGATAGTCATGGATGTTAACCGAAATTCGTCAATAAGCAAATCATCAATTTCTAACGAGCTAAACGACAACATCAGACGAAAATCACTCAACGAGATAAGACACACCAATCTTTACTAGCGCCGGGTATCTGAAACATGAAGGGGAGGTAGTGGGATCGACAGGTACCATCGCCACTATTGATCCAACGGTCAGAGATCGTGTTCATTTGGCGCCATCTTTCTCGTTTAGCGACAGCCTAATCTCATGCAAGAACAAGTAGATTGAGCAAATCGACCGACGTACCTGCAGGACACGTTGGTGATGTGATGTTCAACACGCATTTAACCGCCACATGTTTTTACCCGTTCCCTGTTCCTGGACAGAACAAGGGTTTAAATGACATAAACTCCGCTCCCAGCTGACATTGCCGAACATCCCAGCTTTTCAACCGGATAATCACCAATCCCCCTCATGACAAGCTCTTTCGCTAAGCGGCACGTTGCCCGAACCCCTTGATCATACACCTGAGACGAAGCGGAGATGTAACAAGGCATCTTGATTGTATGGAAGATATTCTGCCGTGCAGGGCTGGGACGATGTCAATTGTTGACGATGCAGGGGTGACCTGATGATCTGCTGCTATATATCTCCATCGATGGAAGTCAAGTAGAAGCTCAATACACGCCAGTGGCTGTTCATTCATTCTTTTCATTCTACCCAGTTTCATTCATTTGACAAAAGCAAAATACACTCTTTTGTTTGCTTTATCCATTCATTCTTTTACTACAGTCAATATGCACAAGTCTGCTCTTCTCGGTCTTTTGGCCTCGAGCCCAGTCTCGGCCCAGCTTCACAGCCTAGCGCAGGCCGCTGGTCTCAAGTACTTCGGCAGTGCCGTCGACAACGGCTACCTCAGTGATGCCACCTACGCCAAGCTCGCTAACAACGTCGAGGAGTTTGGTCAACTCGTCCCCGAGAACGGACAGAAGTGGGAGACTGTCGAGCCTACTCGTGATCAGTTCACCTACACAACTGCCGATGTTGTTCCTGATCTTGCCAAGAAGAACAAGCAGATTCTTCGATGCCATGCTTTGACTTGGCACAGCCAGCTGCCCAAATGGGGTGAGTTTGTTCAAGCGCTGTTCGAGATGATGTTTTCTAACAAGTAAAAAGTTGAGGCTGGAAAGTTCTCCAAGTCTGAACTCACCGAGATTATCGAGGCGCACATCGCCAATGTTGTTGAGCACTACAAGGGTGACTGCTACGCCTGGGATGTCGTCAACGAGGCTATTGATGACAGCGGTGAATGGCGCGACAGTGTCTTCTACCAAACTCTCGGAACCGACTTCCTCGCTATCTCCTTCAAAGCCGCCAAGAAGGCTGATCCCGATGCCAAGCTGTATGTCCTTCTCTCTCCCCTCATAAGTATCCTTCTAACAGAAGCAGCTACTACAACGACTACAACCTCGAGCAGAACGGCAAGAAGACCGACCGCGCCGTCGAGATCGTCGAGATCCTCCAAAAGGCCGGCGCTCCCATCGATGGTGTCGGTTTCCAAGGTCATCTCATCGTCGGCCAGTCTCCCTCCCGCTCTGAGATGGCCACCGTCTTCAAGCGCTTCACTGCTCTTAACGTCGAAGTTGCTTTCACCGAGCTCGACATCCGCCACTCCTCCGTCCCTGCTTCCGCTGCCGCTCTGAAGACCCAAGGTGACGAGTACGCCAACATGGTCGGTGCTTGTCTCGATGTCAAGGGCTGTGTTGGAGTTACTGTCTGGGGTATCACCGACAAGTACAGCTGGGTCCCCCAGACCTTCAAGGGTACTGGAGAAGCTCTCCTCTACAGCGACAAGTACGAGAAGAAGCCTGCCTGGACCAGTGTCTCCAGCCTTCTCGCCGCTGCCGCTACTGGCGCTCCCATCTCCAGCACCGTTGCGCCTACTGCTAAGCCTACTACCATGATGACCATGACCAAGCCCGCCTACACCGAGACCGACGACTGTGATGAACTTCCCGAGACTGAGGATCCTGCTTACCCTACTTCCATGAAGAACAGCTCTGCTCCTGCCACCACCATGGCTACTCGCACTGCTCTTGGCCCTGTTTACACCAACATTGACGATAACGATGATGACTGCGAGGATGAGACCGCGGCTCCTTTCCCTACTTACGTTATCCCCACCAACGGCACATCCACTCTCCCTACCAAGGCTCCCGTCTACGATGATGATGAAGACTGCGATGACGACTCTACCCCTGCCCCTGTTTACGACGAAGATGAGGACTGCGAGGATGATGCTTCCGCTCCCGTTGAGAAGGAAGACGAAGACTGCGAGGAGGATGGTGACTTCGAGCCCACAGCCGTCGCAATCTCCACCGCCGCCGCCGCTCCCACCCGCGCTCCCGTCGTCCGAACCAGCTCCGCCTACACATACAAGTGGAACACCCAGACCCGACCCTCCTACAACGTCCCCAGCGGTACCGCCCCTGCTGGACCCGTTGGAACTGGAAACGCTGGTCCTGTTAAGCAGTACTACCAGTGTGGTGGAAAGAACTGGACTGGCGCCACTGAGTGCGAGAAGCCTTACAAGTGTGTTGAGATGAACCCTTACTACCACCAGTGTGTTAAGGCCTAGATGATGATCGAGGAAGGAGAGGAGTGAGGGGGTTCAACTTTATTGTATATATTTGACTGTATAATTTCGTGTCTTGCTTGATGCAAGTTTGGGTAGATTTGTCCAATTTATGATGTGAACATCAGATCTTGCTACCATGGAACTACGTGAATATGAACTGTATGTCAAAGCAAGGGAAATGGATCTTGGGCAGGTACAACCCTTGATGGCAGTAGAACGTCACATTTGTTTTTGATTTACTCTGGAAAGCTGTTATCTTGTTAAAGGATAGTAATCGGGGTTCTTAGAAAAGACTTTATCTGAGGTTAGTACATTGCTATCTGGATGCACATGAGTCTGCCACGGGAGATGCACAATACGTTACGTCAAAGCTTTAGGGACAAGGTCTATTTCCAGGACCTAACTCTTTTACAGGAGTCCCCATGAGGTCCTCAACCAAAATGGCAAGCGCCGCTGACCCAAAGACCTGGACAGCGAACAGAGGAAAACTCTCCGCCCATACTTCAACCGCACTGAAAGACGAAACACGAAAGGCCATGTTGATAACAAAATGGAAGGAATTTCCGGAAGGCGTTGGTCTTTTCCTAAATGAAGAACATCCTGATGATAAAAGTCCGGTTGTATGGTTCTTTGCCTGGGGGCGGTACCTAGTTTATATCCTGCTAGTAGTTACAGTTAGTTAGCTACTGGCCCACTTCTTATATCACAACTTCTCTCTAGTCTCAGCAACATACCTCATACGTTTAATCCTGTCCCTCCCAGGTGGCCACATCTACCCTTGACCTAAAATGCGATTAAGTCATCGCCTGAAAAGATGTAGCCGAACGCAGTGATCTCGAAATTGTCGGTTTTCAGCTTAAGGATCTATAAAAGATTAGCAACAGCTTTGAGTTCTCAGGGATGTATGTACTTACCACAAAAGTTTTTACACCGACGAATCGACTGATCGCGGACGGGGCATCAGACATTTTGAGTCGAGCAACAAAAACCTTGAAGTAGGACCAAAGCCATTCCTGTTGGAACTCGTCGAAAGTCATGTGGACAAGCTTGTGTGCGATAGTTCGGTTCAGCTTGCCATAGTACAGGCGAAGCTGTTCATCCGTTGTAAACATGGACATTATGGCGCCGGTTGATGTAGACTTGAGAATGGTGAGTGAGGTCTGGCAAAGGGGTGTGTGTGATGAGGTACCTGTGCGTGATGGAGTATTCGTGGCGGAATGTGTATGATGATCGGTGTGGAATAGTTGGGTTGTTAAGAAGTTGAAAGTCTTGAGAGACGGAAAGGTAAGGGAGAGGTTGTAGAGGAAGGTCTGCAGTAGTGAAAGGTTTCCTGTGGGTAGGTAGCAAACACGCTAGCTGGTCCGTCGTAGTGCCAGACGGACCAGCCTCCTGGCACTACCAAGTACAAAACCTAAATAACCTAAGGGTGTTCCAAACTTCAGCTCCATTCTTTCGTCTCTTACGCCTCTTGGTCTGACCCTCGGGTGAAGATGAAACTTGAGGCGACTGCAGGGGACAACTGAGACCTTGAAGAGCCGCAACCTCACAGCGAAGAAGATAATACAGTGAATAGATAGAGAAAGCAAGAAATATGATCCCGTGTTTATTTGAACTCGTCTACTGTCTAATCATACAGATTCCTGGTATCCAAAACATTGAGCTCCATTATCACGATGATATCGTCAGTATGGATGCCATAACAACTCCATCAAAACAAGATACTGAAAAAGGAGTAACCTGGTGCCTAAGCTTAGACGTAAAGTAACCTGCATCAATAGCGAACTCGTTTGCATAGCAACGTACTTGGTAGTGCCAGGCGGCTGGGCCCGTCTGGCACTGCGAATACCGCCAGCTAGTGTGTTTGCTACCCACAGGAGAGTGGCCTCTTTGTAGAACTTCCTCTCATTCCCTCCCTTTTCCTTTTTCCACCAACAACATCAGTCTCGGATTACAAAATCCCCCTTACACTGTTGACTACACTTTTCACTACGCTTTACAAAACGAACGACATCTATCCTGACATCAACGAATTGAGTCTACAGACAATGTCCACCGCGTCAGACATAGCACGTGTGTTTGTCGAGGAAGAGGAAGAGACCTTTTCCCTCTTCACTCACGAAGAACAGACCAAGCTAGACAGCAACAAGTACAATCAAGGCATCCTCGACAAAATCAACGGAATGTCCTTTCAGCAGTACGAGTGGGAGACCATGTTTCTGTTCTTCTTCAAATTTGTAGCCTGGATCATCCGAGGCCACAAGTACCTTTCCGGCCCACGAAGCTTTTCCCTTGTCAAGGCATTTGCTGTGAGTATATATACCCCCCAAGAACTGAAGTTGTTACTAATACATACTTACTGATAGCTCCGAGAGACAATGATGGCCCAGCCCATTCAAGTCGAGATCACGCCTCAAGGTCATGTCTTCTACGAGGACAACCTCATCGCACTCTGAGCATCTCCAGAACGCCGTTGAGCCAAGTAATAGTCCATAATATGGACTGCGGATTGCGAAGTATGTCTTGAAGACTCAGAGAGTACTCTATTGGAGAAAGGGGACCGGTGCTAATGGGGCTACAGGTGCCGCTACTATGAGTCTTGTCTTTGTTATTGGTGTGAGATTTTGACATGAGAAAAAATTCAGTAACTCACGGACTGTTGATACTAGAAGGATACAAAACAGAAGCTGAGAATAAACAAACCTTGTCCCTAAAGCTTAGACGTAACGTGATGTGCATCTCCAGTAGCAGACTCATTTGTACCCAGAACGGCGGACAACAGAATCACCGTCCTCCAAGGCTGCGGCTATCATCACAAATTAGTCTAGCTGCTAATCTAAGCCAGCATAAAGTGACCAAATTATTTCGTCTCTCATGCCTCCAGGGGCCGATTCTTCTGGTACCCTGAGGCCAGATAGCGACGTGCTTGGAGGCTCAAGCGTCCGTCTGGCACTGCGAGGGACCAGCTAGCACCTTTGCTGCGAGATAACCTCTTTTCAGACCCTCCTCTCTACCTCTCCCCTTCTTTTCTTTTCTTCCTCCAACACACTATCATTTTTTCACCATCCCCGAACGAGCATCACACTGATACACTATCTTCTTCTACCCTTCTACCCACACAAGCAAGATCCTTTCACCTCTCTACTATTTTCTCAAACAGACTAAAACTATGTCCACTATATCCGACTATGAACGCGTCTTCGTAGACGAAGAAGAGAAGACGTTCTCGACCTTTACCCCAGCGGAGCAAGCCAAGCTTCGCCTTGGCAAGCGCACCGAAGCTATCGATAACAAGCTCGGGGTGATGAAGTTCTGCGACTTCGAATATGAAAGCAATTTCCGATATTTCAGGCTGTTCCTGCAGACGATTCCAGACGGCCTTGTCGGGTCTGCACCCCGCCAGTTCGCTGTCATGAAGCGATTTGTTGTGAGTACATGCCGCCCCCTGAGAACTTGAACTTGATACTGATCCATTATCTTCCATATAGTTGCGCGAACGCATGATGGCTAAGCCCGTCAAGGTCGAAATCACACCGGAGGGATACATCTTTTATGAGGACAACTTGATTGCCTTGTAACAACTTTTGGGAATTCTGATGAGGAACAAGCTATGTGATTGGAACATAGGCACTGTTTTGCGGGAAGATTAGAAAAGCATGGAATGGACTTACATAACGGACATCATGGAATTACCGGTTGTATCAGTATTGTCAAGACAATACATGAAGTTGGTCGTCCGATCCATTATTGCGGGTTTTGGTTTCTTTTCTACCAAGGTTTAAGCCCATTGCTGAGGCAGTAAATTGACTAAAGAGATATTCTTGCCTAATATTGAGCCATATTTGTAATTCTTTGTGCTGTTTTGACTTGTCTGCGCAATAATGTTCATGGGCACATGTTCACTGAGTTCCTGTTCGTAAAGTGTGTTCGACTGATTCCAGTGCCTGTGCAGTTCAACTGCTAGTTGCAACGGCAGCAGTCCGTTTGACCACAGAAAGTTCGCTTCCACCATCTTTTTTTGATTTCTACAACAACATCCAATCTTCAGAAGACACCAAAAAACTTCACCATCATCCCCAAACAACCACTTACCTTTGAGGAAGAACGCCATGCCTCACACGAACGTGTTTACGGATTTCGAAGAGCAAGTCATGTCCGCGGGGCGAAACTCGGAGAGCATTGTACAGAAGCTCAAATCAATCACATTCGAGGAATTCGAGTATCTCTCAATGTTCCAGCTTTTTGAAGACTTCATCGTGTCTCTTCCTGGAAAGCCAACCTCTTCTGCGATGGAGCGATTTCGCCGTGTGATGAATTTCGCGAACGCCAAAGTCGTTGTTTACCAACTACGAGCAGAGGTTAGTACGGCCCTTGAAGACAGTTTTAAGCTCCTCCTAACATTTCTTCAAAGATCAAGATAGCTCACGACTGGGAGCAACGTCGACGTGTGGTAACGCCAAGCGGCCACGTATTTCACGGCGACGATTTGATTGCGCTTTGAACAGGTACATCTAACGTCTCCCGCTGGGGCAAAAGGAGGGGAGGGACAAGGTGTGAGAGAAAGGGGGCATGTGTTTACGTGAGCTACGCGACAAAAAAGGGGATGTATCAGCACCTTGCAGAGCATCAAGAGCAAGATTAAACCGAATAATACGAACGCCGCCCTTCCCTTTCGATATTTTCCTCAACGCTTTTGTGCACCCGTAGCCAAGTTTGTCAAGGTAGTGGCCAGTTTTGATACACCCATGACTCAGTTGCAGTACAATAGTCGTTCAGGAGATCGGTCCCAGGAGTCGGTCTTCAAGATGTCCATCTGTGCCCCTATGAATTACCTTGTTCAGCTGTACCAGGTAAAAAGAATACAATCTTAACTTAAGCCTTTTCTATTAGAAGTAGACTCTTGTCTTAAATCTGGACTGCCTCCAGTACTCGGTACCTCTGTAGAGCATCTGCCCGCTGCGATGGACAGCAGCTAGATAGTCCCAAGCTCGGGCTGGTCACTACCCGCTATCACCCCCCTGTGGATGCCCAAACAGCTGCGCTCCAGCTCTGTCCTAGCTTTCCCCTCCTCCTTTCCTCTCCCTTTCTTATACAACCACACTTTCTTCTACGTATTATACCAAAAACCAAAGCTCTATCAACAGACACTACCTTTTCAAGATGGAACGAGCCAGTGTCTTTACCGCCATCGAGCAACGAGTCATGGAAAGAGGAGCCTACAATTTTGCGATCGTCCACGCCCTTGACGTTATGTCTCTTGATCAATTCGAGAACGAGAAAAAGTTCAAGTTTTTCCGAACCTTCCTAAAGAACATTCGCGGAAAGAAGATTCTCTCTACTTATAGAGAATGGCGACGGGCCAGAAACTTTGCTGAAATCAAGTGCGCGGAGTACCAGCTCGAGAATGAGGTAAGTGTAGCCATCTTCTACATTTACAAGCTCTTCCTAACAACCTCTTAGGTACAGCGAGCCATTGCGAAGCGCTGGAGAGAGCGCAATGAGGTCACGCCGTGTGGTCCTACCTTTCACGGCGATGACCTCATTGCGCTGTGAGCAGTCACTCAAGATTCATCTTTCTTTGTAGTTCAACTCCCAGTAGCTCAGGGAGCTGTACTTGGAGAGGCCGAGTCGAACAAGGGAAGGATGGGACACTAGTGCAGTACAGAAGGAATGTTTTGGGATTTGTTCTTGTAAAGGGTTTATGTCCTCGTGTAACACGTGCTACATTAGCTCTGGGTAAAAGCACCATAGTTACTTGACGTATTTTTATTGAGAATAGACCCAAATTCTACATCTAGACGTTTTCTCAAGTCTGTGATAATCTTGTTGTACACATTTGGCAGTGGCTGGCAACCGTTGGGTCCGCCAGCTGCAAACGTCTATCGGGAAACTCTGCCCGTTGCAGCCTTATTCATCTGCCTCCTATGCCGGACCCCCCTTGCCCTTTTTCCCACTTCCTTCATAACACCAAGCATCGCACAAACCTTTCATCCAACGGAGATCAGAAACACACACAGACTTCCTGTAATTCTTTCATCCTGAACCCGACCATTACAATCATTCGTACAGATCAACTCATCTCATTTTTCATTCTCACAAGGCCCAGCAAAAGGATAAAGGCATTCAACGATGGCGAACAGGCCTTGCTGGCTGACAAACGGTTCAGCCATAAGGTCGTACGCAAAATGAAGACGTTCACTCTGGAGGATTTCGAATACTACTCTATGTATACGTTCTTTAACGACTTCGTCATCTTGATTCCAGGGGCTGATACCCCCTGCGTCATCCGCAATTTCGAGCGAATGAAGAATTTCGCGAGGGAGCAATCCTCTGTGTACAACCTCCTGCCGGACGTCAGTATAAACATTTCTACAGCCCAAAGATCATGACTAACATCTCCTAAAGCTTACCAAGGGCGTCAACGGCCAGCTTACCGACTCTGGTCGTGTTTTCTACGACAAGAATTGGCTTGGAATTTGAACCGCCCTGGTAAGGACACTCGATACAAAGAGGAGAGGTACAATTATACACTGATCCTACTATTCGTTATCTCTCAGCTAACCATTCTAGTGGCTACTCTCAGTGAACACGGGACAAAGGCAAGCGGAACGAGTGGTGGATTTGCTGAGTAAATCTCGTCGAGGGTCGACGTGGGTTTTTCAAGTTCGGAGGTTTCCGTTTTGTAAATAGCTGCGAGTCTTGGGGATGATCCATTGCCCCTTGACGACGGTACGCAGAACTTAGGACCTCGCAATAGATCGCCTGCCCCAAATGGCACCTCAGCTGTGACAAGTTTCATGACGTTATCAAGCTACCGCGAAGGCGCACTCAATAGGGAGACCCAAAACTCCCTAACAGCGAATATCTACGATGAACCATGACTTATGCAGGTATTGTCCTCCACTGTAGAACCCACGGCGATGGCTGGAAGAATATGCTACCAGCGGTCAACATCACCAAACTCTGCATTGTTTCTAAAAAGTAGTAGGACTCAAGGCTGGGTTCTCGGAGACTCTCGATAGTCAACTCAATCAGATTATTCAAGGCATTACAGTTGCCCTTATCCGACCGCGGTTCAGGGAGCTGTCATATGGTAGCCTGTAGTCTGTGTAGTGAGGGGCATCCTACACAATTCTATCAAATGTACGATTCATGGGTGAGGTTTCTTGAGCCATTACTGACAACGACACATGGATGGGCTGCGATTCGCTTTCATTTGACTGCTGTCTTGCTCACTTTAGTGAGGATATCTAAATACATATGCAGTTTGCAGTAAAGGATAGTACAAGTGGTACTGTTGTGGGATGTCTAGATAACATGAAGAGACTCCCGTCCATGAAAAGGGGACATGAAAACGCGAACACGGACAACAAAGCACCACGAACACCGACGCTACGGCGACTTCGGGGAAATGCGATAATCAAAGGATTGGTAGTGATAGAAACCTGAACTCTCTGGTTCCAAGCCCTCCAAGATACCTGGACCATCCTCGTTAGCTCAGTGCACAACCCAAGAAGAAGCGAAGACACTGACACAGGATAAATCAACAACAACTGACGCTCAACACACGCGACATGAGTCGCTTCATACAGCTTTTCGACTATGACCAGCGCAGGTCGGATTGTCGGTGGGAGGTTCTTGTGATGCTCAGAAGATGATAAGGCCTTCAAGGGCCTTGAGCTCGCCAGCGGACTTCTGTAAACACTTAGTTAGCGACGTTGCGAAACGGGACAAGAATAGATATACCTTCTTGATGAGTGTCATGGAAGCCTGGTCCAACCAAGCTTGGATGGACTCGGGTCGACCGTCATCGCGGCTCCCCTTCTCGACTCCGACAACGTGGTAGTAGAAGTCTCGGAAATCCTGGTTCTTCAAGTAGCGGCCCAGCTGGCGGACGGACAGCTCCTCGAGCTTGGCGAGGGTGAAGATGGTGTAGATGTTGTCAGCCAAGTCGGCCATTTCGTCGCGGGTAAGAGAAAGCATTGTTCTTGATGTAGACGAAAAGGAGTTGGTAAAGGGGTAAATAGTATACGTAAACCGTTTGGAAGAAGGGATGTCTCGAAATAGAAGATTTGATGATTTCTTGATCGGTAGTGTGTTGTTTGGAGAGCAAAATATTGATCGAGGAAAGATCTAGTGCAAGTAAATAAGGTCAAGAGCAGGAATTGGCACTTCTATGCCAGTTAGCGGGCGCTTCAAGATGTGATTGCCAAAGTTACGGGGCAACGCGTTTGTTTGTCCCTTCGCGCCAACCTCTAGGCTACATTTCAAGCTAGTGTTATGGCATCACTTTTACAGAAGCCTCGAGGTCGTGTCAGTTGCACTGCTCGATAGCGACTCGTTATGGGAGTCAAGTGTACTAGACAGTAGGAGTGTCTGAACAAGCAATAGGGGAACAGTCATTATATTGAGAGCAGAGAACACGATGATATCCACCAGTATCCTAGGAACACAAGATATCCAATATAAAACTCGAATTCCCATCGCAAAAACCACACAATATCTCTTCCATTGAAGGGATTCAAGGTAGAGGTGCCATAATCCTTAGTGACGCAATGCCCCAGACCCGCTCGACCAAATCCCCCCTGGCAAAGGATACTCGAATTCTCGGCATGACAGCTGACAGTGCATCCGGGCTAGTGATTAAATGCTTCCAACTTCATATCAGAGAGAGCGCAACAGCAGTCACCCCCCGGAAGAGAAGGGATTAATTTGATGGAAAGGTGGAGTGGTAGCTGAGTAGACAGGATGATTGTTCAGACATATCACATGGAACACTTCTATTGTTCAACTCCAATACACATTTGATAGCCAAGCTCAATGAATACAATATGGAAGGCCTATAGCCCAGTATCTGAAAATCTGCCAAGTCTCTTGCTCTCTGAGAAAGGAGAGAGTCCCAGTGAAGTCCCTTACGTAAAGGAGACTAGCCCATGAACAGTACCATGTTACTCGCTAGAAGCTGCCCGACCTCCCAGCACTGCCAAAGGTGCACCGCCAAGGGAGCACAGCGGCCGCAAACCAGTCACGCGCCTGCCCGGAGGGAAATCTTCCATTTTCTTCCATCACCCCCCACCTGAGTTTTCTCCCTGGAGCACAGATTTTGCTCCTCGAGCTTCTCTGGCTCGGAGTGGAAGCCCTATCTCCTCATGCCCATTCGAAACATACACCAAGCTCACTGTCTTGTGCAAGATGCAGATTCTCGATCAACATGCATCACCGCTCGTGATGATGATAACGGCACCACTGATGATGGTAAGCTACTCACCCGTCTCTGCAATCCGCACACTCAGGCTGCGAGGCCGCTCGAAGCTCGTCTGCTAACACACACACAAAGTGGTCCTGACGGACCTTGAGATCGAGAGTGGCCGACTGCGAATGCGGAACGCTGCCCTCCTCCATCAGCTCATGGCCGCTCGCCAAGGAACAACGACTAGTCGGCGAGCAGCAACCGGCGGCCCAAGTCAAGCCCAGCTACAGGGCTTGTCTTCGTCTCTCTGCATCCGATCTTATCACCATTGATGAGCATGAGACTGGGACATCAGGCGAGCGAGGAGACTGCCGTCAGTCATGCCTCTTCAGCGTCAAGTACGTATCCTCGCTTTGAAGGCTCACCGGCAGTATGGCTGACCCCAAGCAAGAGTACGAGTCGCTTCATCAGCTAGGAAAGAACAGATCTCCGCATACGACATCTTGTTCCACACTAGAACCACCCTCATTTGTCAATTTCGACATTCACGTTTCCCAAAGTCAACGATCAGGAACTCACATGGCCGTCCTTGATGATGACTTCATTATTGTGCAGAGCGAGGGTCGATAGAGGCCGGAGAGCCTCGCTCCCCACTGGGCGTCCTGCCTCCTTGGCCCTTCGCTTGAGTCACTCGCTCGGCTCCATGCTTGCATGAGCCAGACCGTCTCAACTTGCTACTCCACCTGGGTCGGTCTGCCGTTACTCCACTATATCGACCTTCCGACGGAGAGAGCCGAATGGACGGCTTACCCTCAGCAGATCGTAACAACAAAGCTATGCCTCCAGTGGAAGGGAGAACTCACAAAGGTATGCAGCCAATCCTCATCTACCAAATCTCATTGACCAACAGTCTCCTTTGCTACAGATTTCCTCCAGGCCAACAACCTTAACAAGAAGGGAAGCGAGGACTCTCAGGCTGCTGACGTTCGGAACCGAACAGCTTGGAACTGAGCACCTAGGCATCTTCTGCTGTTTGCTCTATGTCTCCCTACGGGTGAACAAACGCCTTGAGCCGCACTTCAGTCAGCCTGACAACTGCTCACAAGCTTCTGTAAAACAAAGGTTCTCTGCATCATCTGCACCTCCATCTGTTCATTGCATCACGAAGCATCCGAAAGATGGTAGATATTTCTATCTACTGGTTTACTACGACGAAACTACAAGCTCAACATGAGCTCCCTTCTCACCTAACATCCATCTTGAATTCATCCTTCAACCTCCGAAACTCATCACTTGGTGTGGATTCAAAATACGCAACAATCGCTGGCGGGATACAGTCTTGGGTACGTGACTTGTCTTTATGCTCCGTCATCTCATCTGGAAGTGGCGCAATGCTACCGCGGATAATTTGATGTTGTTCGACATCATGTCAACGCGATCAAATATGGTTTCCGACCGGCGCCGAAGAGAATCTTGAGTTCTTTGATCATGTCATTCATTCTATTTACTTTTCAAGATGCCCTTTACGTTTGCAACTGGTTATGAGCCCGGCATGGTGCTTCCACTACCAGCATGGCAACGTAGAGAGGCGTCGGCTGTCTGCTGCGACCGGGACATCACAACCGTCTACAGTCCCAAAACACTGCCTACACCAATTACCTCCAGCAGTATGCTGTTTGACGAGAAGACCAAGAATAACATGCTTCGTGTGGTATACATATCTATCGCTTTCAATCGTCTACCGATCACGGTGACAGAGCCCACCGTTCTGCTGAGGACTCGGACGTCAGTGAAGGGTTGAAGGAGTCCTACCCTACACCTCGAGAGGTGTATCTCACCCGGTACATTCTTCCCCACCTCTTCCTGCTAAGTTCGTCTTCAAAGATCCAGGCGAAGATAGCAAATGCCCAAGGAAGTATCCTGCAGGATGTACTTGCGCGATATAATCGTCCCAGCACCTTCATCGCTCAAGTGCAGAATAAGGGTTGGCAATGACAACCTCACTCGACCACGACAGCGAAGATCGCAAGTATCCAAAGGTTGTTCCACTATAGGTATGCATATATATTCTTTTTGGCGGCGTGACGACCTCCGTCCTTTGATCGAGATGAGAAATGGGGACGCTCTGTGCCTCTATATTATATCGCACCCTGACCCTGAATTCATCGTTCAACCTTCGAAACTCATCATGTGGGTGCCGAAGATGATCTTACCTTCATGGCGATGGCCTTCAGCACTTTGGAGGTCATGGTATCATTTGGGCGGCATGACCCCCTCAATCGAGGCTTGAGGATCCGTTTTGAATCATCATTCAGCACCCAAAACTCATCACTTGGGTGCTGAAGAGAATCAAGGGTTCTTCGATCTTGTTATTCATTCTCTTTACTTTTCAGATTCATCTCTTTCACAAGATACTCATGGTTCGGTGCCGGAATACATTATTCACGATGACAGGCTGCTTGTTTGGTGACCCATCGTTCAGCCTTCGAAACTCATCACTTGGGTGCCGAAGTGCAAGGCACATCTGGGGACAAGGCATTGTAGGGTCATCGCCATTCCACTGGGTTGCCAAGCACCATTGTAATCTGATGGCAAATGGAAGGAAACACTACTATATATACTTACTTTCGAGTCTGTCGCCCTCAATCGCGCCGTCAACCATTGCAACTCTTTCTTTTTCTTGTCGAGGAAGAAGATACTGGGTTCTTCGATCTTGTTATTCATTCTCTTTACCTTCCGGCAATATGACATAGAATGGAGATGAGAACGATTCGTACCATTATATACTGACGGCTGCTCAAGAAGTTCTCGATGAAGCCATGCTCGTTTGGGTGCAGCGTCCAGAATTCGTCATCAATTTCCCCCAGATTCATCTCTTTCACAAGATGCTCGTTTCTAGAGTCTACACATCTGGAGATCAGTGCGCTAGAACACCTCAGCAACATGCATGAGGACCTCTCTGATCATCCCCTGCTTTTTGCGTGGCAGCTGGCAACAATGCCCGAAGCACATTGCTGTCGAGAGTTTCGAATTCCAGCAATTTGAGCTTGCAAGATGACGGCCACAGCCAACATCAATCTTGACTCATCATTCAGCATCCAAAACCCATCACTTGGGTGCCGAAGAGAATCTTGGGTTACCTTGCCGTCATTAAGAATCCAGATGAGGTTGTTTCCTGGGCACCAAGACTCTATATATACAGCGGTTATATTGTGGACATGGTTGAAGCTGATGTCGCACCTGTTCTTCGATGCCTCCACGCCAAGGCAGTTTTCATCCTCTGGTAAGAAAGAAGCACCCACATTGTATCATCCGCATATTGAGGCCCAAGGATCGCCCGAAGCCTTGCCGACGGGGACACAGATCGACGGGGCTTAGTTCTGTTTCAATGCAGGGCCATCAAAAAAGAAACGCGGTCGCCCGGCCAAAAGCGACAACGTGGAGCAACACCCCGTGGCCCTACTTGGGTGTCGAAGAATCTTGCGTTCTTCGATCTTGTTATTCATTCTCTTTACTTTTCAGATTCATCTCTTTCACAAGATACTCAAGTACATTGTTTGAAAGTTTTGAAGGCCAGCAATTTGAACTTGACTCCCATTTGCCTCTTCGGTCTCGGCACGGCTACGTTCTTATGTGCGGGTCAATGTAGGTCGTGAAGGCGAGCGCCAATCCAGAAGTCATTCTTTCCAGATGAATTATTTGAACTTTTTTTTTTAAAAAAAAAAGAAGAAAAAAAGAAAAAGGAAAGGAAAAAGGAAACTAAATTTATTGAGAAGGGCGAAGTTGGACTTGAGGAGGTTGGAGCCCATGACGTTCGGCAAGGCTGGCCATTGAAATTAGTTGACGACAACCCAGGCTTCAATCGCGATGACTGTGTTGCGCGTGGAAGTTGATGGACGGATTCCTCCCAACAGGGCAGGCCATCCATGCCACGTTATCATGGTCTGCTCATTGACGGTCGTGATCGCACTATGTCGTGGGCCAACCTCTCGGCGATCATGAGGACGAGCTCCCTGAAGATGTCCTCTGGCCAAGTACTGCCTGCATCTATCACTTCACCAGCAGTGGCACGCCTTCCGAGATGAGCCGCATGCACCGCTGTACGGCTGGTCCTCTTTGCACTGATCTTGTTCCCCGTGGAGGGCGCGCTATGACATTCATATATACCTCCTCGATGCAGCTGTCCAAGAGTTTAGAGAAAGACCTCTAAAACAGGTTTCAGACGACTTTCACGTTTCTCCGAAACAGCAAGGTCGGTACGGCCCATGGCTCCATGTCAAGTGGAATATGCAGTTGGTGAGATGTTTACACTCAAGTAAGTCCCCTCCTTCTCACCTCCTACTCTATTCACTTACAAACACAGGTACATGTCCAGGGTTACTTGCCTGCTAAAACTGGACCTGCGTCAAGTTTCCTTTTCGACCGACTGCCCCTGCCCCTACTGCGCCCTTCCTCCACTACCTGGCTCCAGCATGGAAGCGGACGAACCAGAACAAGGTGCTCGACCGATTCAACCTCAAACGACGGACCGCATCTACGCCTCCTCTGTCAAAGGACCGACTATGGTTGGTCAGGAGGAGATAAGCTCAAAGAATTCAGATGACTCTGGGGACGAGGAACAGCCCTCTTCCAACTTCTTGATGATTTCAAGAGCCATGATGCTTACAGCGAACTGCGAGACTTTTTTTAATCCCGTTGGTGGAGATCATCGAAGCACATGACTTCCATTTTGTCTTCAAGAACGTGACCTTCTACCGATAGACGAAGGTGAGCACCAGGTACTACCCTTGATCATCAGCGGATGATAGTGATCATGGCTACAAAGCGCCACTACGTCCACTTCTTCCCTCAGAGAGGTGACAAGAATGGAAACCCTCTACCGGGTACTCTGGTCGAAAGGAAGTCACCCATCCATTGTGTTTGACTTCTATCTCAACTCTCATGATTGACTATGGTTGGACATGAGGAGCCACTCCCTGGCCCCGACAACCAGTCGAAGATGAAGCCATCGGTCCTCCTTCGAAGTGCGCCCCAGTGTGTTGTGTGAGCTCCAAGACTAGAAGAACACCCGCTGCGCGAGTTCCTCTTGCAGGTCATTTGTCATTGGTGTCAAACTTCAGCTCAATGACAACCCTTCACGAAAGATATTCTGAACGAGCTTCACTTATCATCATGACCTGTATTTTCCCTTTTCTTGGCCCAGACAACCAGATGATGCGCTCGGTTGAGAATGCGGAGCATGGGTATGTTTCTCATCTCACTTACACAGAAGGTTTCAAGACTAACTCAACGCAGGGCTCTTCACCCCAACTGCTGGACAGCATTCCTTGCCGTCATGGAATGTGACTTCCAACGGTGGCTCGTACTCGATGCCCCGGTAGGATGGGACAACAAATCCAGAAGCACCGATGGACGTCGCTGGAGGACGGCTCAGATTCCCAAGGCCGAGCATCCTGGAGAGTTTTGTGGCGAGATTCGGGAAGACGGAACTGGATGTTACACCATGAAACTCTGGGAAAATTCTGGGATGAAGAGCCCATTTGCAGCATGAGTTGCCAATCCTTCCAAGAGCCTTGCAAGCACGACCGTGGCACTCGGCTGGCCCAGACATCCAGTCGAAAATGAAGCGGCGGCTCCGTCGCGAATGCGGAGCATGGGTATGTATCTCAGTTCACCTACCAAGGGCTCAAGACTGACTTACCCGATCGCAGGGCTGTTCACTACTGGCGCGACACGCAGATCCTGACAGACCGGAAGTGAACATACCGACGGTCGTACACGGAATCTATTGCTTGTAGAAAAGGTCTACGGCGAGCTCCACCGCCGGACAGCATTTCCGGGAGGCGCAGCGCCGACACCATCGCCGATGGTGGACGACAACCACTGGACTATGTCCTTGCCGAGCGGAGACACATAGACGGCAACATCGATCAGTAGGCGGCGGCTAGACTTTATATACATGTCAGCAATCGCATGGCACCGCCATTGTCATGGTCAGTATGACCGTGGCACTCGACTGGCTGCTACAGTAGCGATAGATATATTTACCAAAAGAAAAAACAAAAAGAAAAAAAAGAAAAACACATCCCCACTTCGACATCTTCATGTCTACGAAAACTGGAAAAGAGGAAAGTAGAAAGGTGACAACGGTATATCCACTTGTGGTCACTATGTCCGAACCTAGACTACGCACATGATTTCAGGAGAAGTAAAGATGAACCGCTCGGCGGAAAATGCGTAGCATGGGTATGTATCTTGTCTCACAAAGAAGGATTGAAGACTAACTGACCTCATCGCAGAGATCTTCACCCCAACTGCGCAGAGGCCAGGAAGCTGAAACAAAATCGTCGATATCAGAAAGATTCCTAGTGTACTGGTTGCTACTCAGAAGCGAAGCTCTCGATTATCACCAACATGGAAGACGGGCAGAAGCATCTAGGTCCTATTCGTTATGAGACTCGACCAGTCTTCGATGCTTTCATGAAAAAATCCTCCGAACACGACGAGTCGAAGATGAGGAGTGCCCGAGCTCCGTCCCACTGCCCTCATCAAACCCGACTCCGCAAGTCCTCCGTCAAAAGGACTGAGCAGCCGTTGGTATGTATCCCATTTCACTTATAGAGAAGGATTCAAGACTGACCTCATCTCACTCAGGGTTGTTCACCCCAACGGTCGGACAGCATTTGGGTCGCAGCGTCTACTCATCATATTCCACTCTTTCCATCAGCAACCGGTGAAAGATGGCTATTCGGTCCCTCGTCGAGCTCCAAAGCAAGCTCATTCTCGATGTCTGCAATGTATCACCACAAGTCGGTGAAAATATGGCTTCGACCCTTTGTCGCCATAGCCACCATGACCGTGGCACTCGACTGGCTACATACGAGCTTGGAAGATGTACTGAAAGCAATGGCCAAGTCATTTGTCGATACCCAATGGGCTCGAGTCCTTTATACGACGGACTGTCAATGGACATTACCGCTTTCACTCCATGACGTCTGGAAGCCAAGACTGCCGAACGGCATACACGGCATTGTCACAACCGGACCAAGCGAGTCATGTCCAGCACGTCGAAGTTGCAGAAGCTGGTTTTGCAAGGGCGTCTCCGAGCTGCTCCTCTCAACTTCAGGTATTTTTTGCCACTCACTTATAGCTACTATATGAGCTCATAGAGTATCTCCTAGATCAATGAGCGGCCGGCGACGATAGCCGGGCCATCCCCGAGGCCGTGACCGCTCAGTCCCAAGCTCTCACCCAGGCCGTTGTCACCTTTGGCCAATTGCTCTCGAGTTTCCGTCCCGCCGCTTCTTCTTCCTGCCGCCGCGCCTCCGAGGACTTGGAAAGTCCTGCCAAGCGCCGCAAGTCCAAGAAGACCGGTAAGTAGCCAGCCTCATTCCACTGTGAAATACTCACTGACCCGTAACTCTGTCTAGTCACCGACGGTGGTGCGGTCACCGACAGCTGTGAGGAGCACGATTCGGATGATGGAACGGGTCGCCGCCCAGCCCAACTCCGACAGAAAGGGAACCCCCAAGCCGAAATAACAAGGTGACTTCATCAACCAGTCGATCCAGCTCCGCAATTCCATCAATGCCAGTCGCGACTTACAGACTCCTGGCCGCTCAGCCTAAGTACGCAACAATCCTTCGGTGACTCCTAGTGCAGATACCAACACGCGAGCCATGGCTCGCCTCCAAGTTGACGACTCACCTCCGCTACTGAACCGACGGTAGAAAATGCTGAGTCCCATATATATACACTATATGTTTGGCATCCACCACAATGCTAGAAATCACAACCATTGTTTTGATATCGAAACCTCGACGATGATTCCTCGCTCTGTCGAGCCCCCGTTGGTATACATCTCGTTTCATCTGGAAAGAAGGACTAAAGGCTAACCTTATCGCAGGACCTTTCACGCCAACGGCCGGTCTGTGGAGGGACGAAGCCAAGTACGGTCCAAGGCCACAGGTATGTTTGTAGCTGACAAGACCGTGCGCCTCTGCATTCATGTTACATTTCTCTGTCTCCGGTCTCGTCCTGGATAGTCAAAGATGAACTTCTCAGTCAATAATGCGGAGCATGTTGGTATGTATCTCATGTTGACTACACAGAATAATTGAAGTCTAACATCCTCACAGGGCTTTTCAACCCATCGGACTTCCTGTACGCGCCGAATCCTGAAGACTATCCTACTCCTCACAGTTACCGTTGGGATGATAGGCTCAAGCCTTACAACCTGGTCAATCCCGACTTGTACCCATCGTTTCGTCTGGCCCAACGGCCTGCCAGCATTCCACGAGGCGCAGTGGCATCGCCATAGTCAGTATGACTGTGGCACTCGACTGGCCGCCCCAGACTGGAAGCTGGCCATTCACTCACTCTCTGAAATACGAATAGGTCAGACGCCAATTCGACATGCTCATCTGCAAGGGAGCTCAGTACATCCGTCGATCGACTATGCCTTGTGCATAAATGCGCTGCATTCTTGGAAGCATCAACACTACAACATCTATACCTTCCAACCTCTTGCCAGTCCGTTCATGACCAGATCCTACCACCTGCTTCGAAGTGGGTCAGCCGAATGGCGTGGTCTCAAAACAGGCAACCATCGCTATACTCTAGCATGGCATCCCAAACTGGCTACTCCTGCTAATCTTTATAGCCAAGTTATCCCCATGGATGACCTTACCCACTGTTGCTTACAGGACCGTTTCGCA